>CM063498.1:212363510-212454417 GCA_032207245.1 Pardosa pseudoannulata | reverse complement strand
ATAAAATGATATAAATGCTTTTAAATTCAAACAAATGTGGTATGTACGTGTTCGCCTTGACCAGACCTACACGACCATATATAATATTTAATAGTTGATGGAAGTAAAATGAGAGTTATGGGTGTCCATGTCTGGATGTATCTCAAAAAATAAAGTGAAAATTCTAAAAAACCAGAAGGAACGGAATAAAATGATATAAATGCTTTTAAATTCAAACAAATGTGGTATGTACGTGTTCGCCTTGACCAGACCTACACGACCATATATAATATTTAATAGTTGAGGGAAGTAAAATGAGAGTTATGGGTGTCCATGTCTGGATGTATCTCAAAAAATAAAGTGAAAATTCTAAAAAACCAGAAGGAACGGAATAAAATGATATAAATGCTTTTAAATTCAAACAAATGTGGTATGTACGTGTTCGTCTTGACCAGACCTACACGACCATATATAATATTTAATAGTTGAGGGAAGTAAAATGAGAGTTATGGGTGTCCATGTCTGGATGTATCTCAAAAAATAAAGTGAAAATTCTAAAAAACCAGAAGGAACGGAATAAAATGATATAAATGCTTTTAAATTCAAACAAATGTGGTATGTACGTGTTCGTCTTGAACAGACCTACACGACCATATATAATATTTAATAGTTGAGGGAAGTAAAATGAGAGTTATGGGTGTCCATGTCTGGATGTATCTCAAAAAATAAAGTGAAAATTCTAAAAAACCAGAAGGAACGGAATAAAATGATATAAATGCTTTTAAATTCAAACAAATGTGGTATGTACGTGTTCGCCTTAACCAGACCTACACGACCATATATAATATTTAATAGTTGAGGGAAGTAAAATGAGAGTTATGGGTGTCCATGTCTGGATGTATCTCAAAAAATAAAGTGAAAATTCTAAAAAACCAGAAGGAACGGAATAAAATGATATAAATGCTTTTAAAGTCAAACAAATGTGGTATGTACGTGTTCGCCTTGAACAGACCTACACGACCATATATAATATTTAATAGTTGAGGGAAGTAAAATGAGAGTTATGGGTGTCCATGTCTGGATGTATCTCAAAAAATAAAGTGAAAATTCTAAAAAAACCAGAAGGAACGGAATAAAATGATATAAATGCTTTTAAAGTCAAACAAATGTGGTATGTACGTGTTCGCCTTAACCAGACCTACACGACCATATATAATATTTAATAGTTGAGTGAAGTAAAATGAGAGTTATGGGTGTCCATGTCTGGATGTATCTCAAAAAATAAAGTGAAAATTCTAAAAAACCAGAAGGAACGGAATAAAATGATATAAATGCTTTTAAATTCAAACAAATGTGGTATGTACGTGTTCGTCTTGAACAGACCTACACGACCATATATAATATTTAATAGTTGAGGGAAGTAAAATGAGAGTTATGGGTGTCCATGTCTGGATGTATCTCAAAAAATAAAGTGAAAATTCTAAAAAACCAGAAGGAACGGAATAAAATGATATAAATGCTTTTAAATTCAAACAAATGTGGTATGTACGTGTTCGCCTTGAACAGACCTACACGACCATATATAATATTTAATAGTTGAGGGAAGTAAAATGAGAGTTATGGGTGTCCATGTCTGGATGTATCTCAAAAAATAAAGTGAAAATTCTAAAAAACCAGAAGGAACGGAATAAAATGATATAAATGCTTTTAAAGTCAAACAAATGTGGTATGTACGTGTTCGTCTTGACCAGACCTACACGACCATATATAATATTTAATAGTTGAGGGAAGTAAAATGAGAGTTATGGGTGTCCATGTCTGGATGTATCTCAAAAAATAAAGTGAAAATTCTAAAAAACCAGAAGGAACGGAATAAAATGATATAAATGCTTTTAAATTCAAACAAATGTTGTATGTACGTGTTCGTCTTGAACAGACCTACACGACCATATATAATATTTAATAGTTGAGGGAAGTAAAATGAGAGTTATGGGTGTCCATGTCTGGATGTATCTCAAAAAATAAAGTGAAAATTCTAAAAAACCAGAAGGAACGGAATAAAATGATATAAATGCTTTTAAATTCAAACAAATGTGGTATGTACGTGTTCGTCTTGAACAGACCTACACGACCATATATAATATTTAATAGTTGAGGAAGTAAAATGAGAGTTATGGGTGTCCATGTCTGGATGTATCTCAAAAAATAAAGTGAAAATTCTAAAAAACCAGAAGGAACGGAATAAAATGATATAAATGCTTTTAAATTCAAACAAATGTGGTATGTACGTGTTCGCCTTGAACAGACCTACACGACCATATATAATATTTAATAGTTGAGGGAAGTAAAATGAGAGTTATGGGTGTCCATGTCTGGATGTATCTCAAAAAATAAAGTGAAAATTCTAAAAAACCAGAAGGAACGGAATAAAATGATATAAATGCTTTTAAATTCAAACAAATGTGGTATGTACGTGTTCGCCTTGAACAGACCTACACGACCATATATAATATTTAATAGTTGAGGGAAGTAAAATGAGAGTTATGGGTGTCCATGTCTGGATGTATCTCAAAAAAATAAAGTGAAAATTCTAAAAAACCAGAAGGAACGGAATAAAATGATATAAATGCTTTTAAATTAAAAACAAATGTGGTATGTACGTGTTCGCCTTGAACAGACCTACACGACCATATATAATATTTAATAGTTGAGGGAAGTAAAATGAGAGTTATGGGTGTCCATGTCTGGATGTATCTCAAAAAATAAAGTGAAAATTCTAAAAAACCAGAAGGAACGGAATAAAATGATATAAATGCTTTTAAATTCAAACAAATGTGGTATGTACGTGTTCGTCTTAAACAGACCTACACGACCATATATAATATTTAATAGTTGAGGGAAGTAAAATGAGAGTTATGGGTGTCCATGTCTGGATGTATCTCAAAAAATAAAGTGAAAATTCTAAAAAAACCAGAAGGAACGGAATAAAATGATATAAATGCTTTTAAAGTCAAACAAATGTGGTATGTACGTGTTCGTCTTGAACAGACCTACACGACCATATATAATATTTAATAGTTGAGGGAAGTAAAATGAGAGTTATGGGTGTCCATGTCTGGATGTATCTCAAAAAATAAAGTGAAAATTCTAAAAAACCAGAAGGAACGGAATAAAATGATATAAATGCTTTTAAAGTCAAACAAATGTGGTATGTACGTGTTCGTCTTGAACAGACCTACACGACCATATATAATATTTAATAGTTGAGGGAAGTAAAATGAGAGTTATGGGTGTCCATGTCTGGATGTATCTCAAAAAAATAAAGTGAAAATTCTAAAAAACCAGAAGGAACGGAATAAAATGATATAAATGCTTTTAAAGTCAAACAAATGTGGTATGTACGTGTTCGTCTTGAACAGACCTACACGACCATATATAATATTTAATAGTTGAGGGAAGTAAAATGAGAGTTATGGGTGTCCATGTCTGGATGTATCTCAAAAAATAAAGTGAAAATTCTAAAAAAACCAGAAGGAACGGAATAAAATGATATAAATGCTTTTAAATTCAAACAAATGTGGTATGTACGTGTTCGCCTTGAACAGACCTACACGACCATATATAATATTTAATAGTTGAGGGAAGTAAAATGAGAGTTATGGGTGTCCATGTCTGGATGTATCTCAAAAAAATAAAGTGAAAATTCTAAAAAACCAGAAGGAACGGAATAAAAATGATATAAATGCTTTTAAAGTCAAACAAATGTGGTATGTACGTTTTCGTCTTGAACAGACCTACACGACCATATATAATATTTAATAGTTGAGGGAGAAGTAAAATGAGAGTTATGGGTGTCCATGTCTGGATGTATCTCAAAAAATAAAGTGAAAATTCTAAAAAAACCAGAAGGAACGGAATAAAATGATATAAATGTTTTTAAAGTCAAACAAATGTGGTATGTACGTGTTCGTCTTGAACAGACCTACACGACCATATATAATATTTAATAGTTGAGGGAAGTAAATGAGAGTTATGGGTGTCCATGTCTGGATGTATCTCAAAAAATAAAGTGAAAATTCTAAAAAACGAGAAGGAACGGAATAAAATGATATAAATGCTTTTAAAGTCAAACAAATGTGGTATGTACGTGTTCGTCTTGAACAGACCTACACGACCATATAATATTTAATAGTTGAGGGGAAGTAAAATTAGAGTTATGGGTGTCCATGTCTGAGAGTATCTCAAAAAATAAAGTGAAAATTCAAAAAAACAAGAAGGAACGGAATAAAATGATATAATTGCATTTAAAGTCAAACAAATGTGGTATGTACGTGTTCGTCTTGAACAGACCTACACGACCATATATAATATTTAATAGTTGAGGGAAGTAAAATGAGAGTTATGGGTGTCCATGTCTGGATGTATCTCAAAAAATAAAGTGAAAATTCTAAAAAACCAGAAGGAACGGAATAAAATGATATAAATGCTTTTAAAGTCAAACAAATGTGGTATGTACGTGTTCGTCTTGAACACACCTACACGACCATATATAATATTTAATAGTTGAGGGAAGTAAAATGAGAGTTATGGGTGTCCATGTCTGGATGTATCTCAAAAAATAAAGTGAAAATTCTAAAAAACCAGAAGGAACGGAATAAAATGATATAAATGCTTTTAAAGTCAAACAAATGTGGTATGTACGTGTTCGTCTTGAACAGACCTACACGACCATATATAATATTTAATAGTTGAGGGAAGTAAAATGAGAGTTATAGGTGTCCATGTCTGTTTTTAGCCAAAAAAATAAAGTGAAAATTCTAAAAAACCAAACGGAAAGGAATAAAATGATATAAATTATTTTAAAGTCAAACAAATGTGGTATGTACGTGTTCCTCTTGAACAGACCTACACGACCATATATAATATTTAATAGTTGAGGAAGTAAAATGAGAGTTATGGGTGTCCATGTCTGGATGTATCTCAAAAAATAAAGTGAAAATTCTAAAAAACCAGAAGGAACGGAATAAAATGATATAAATGCTTTTAAATTCAAACAAATGTGGTATGTACGTGTTCGTCTTGAACCAGACCTACACGACCATATATAATATTTAATAGTTGAGGGAAGTAAAATGAGAGTTATGGGTGTCCATGTCTGGATGTATCTCAAAAAATAAAGTGAAAATTCTAAAAAAAACCAGAAGGAACGGAATAAAATGATATAAATGCTTTTAAATTCAAACAAATGTGGTATGTACGTGTTCGTCTTGAACCAGACCTACACGACCATATATAATATTTAATAGTTGAGGGAAGTAAAATGAGAGTTATGGGTGTCCATGTCTGGATGTATCTCAAAAAATAAAGTGAAAATTCTAAAAAACCAGAAGGAACGGAATAAAATGATATAAATGCTTTTAAAGTCAAACAAATGTGGTATGTACGTGTTCGTCTTGAACAGACCTACACGACCATATATAATATTTAATAGTTGAGGGAAGTAAAATGAGAGTTTATGGGTGTCCCATGTCTGGATGTATCTCAAAAAATAAAGTGAAAATTCTAAAAAACCAGAAGGAACGGAATAAAATGATATAAATGCTTTTAAAGTCAAACAAATGTGGTATGTACGTGTTCGTCTTGAACAGACCTACACGACCATATATAATATTTAATAGTTGAGGGAAGTAAAATGAGAGTTATGGGTGTCCATGTCTGGATGTATCTCAAAAAATAAAGTGAAAATTCTAAAAAACCAGAAGGAACGGAATAAAATGATATAAATGCTTTTAAAGTCAAACAAATGTGGTATGTACGTGTTCGTCTTGAACAGACCTACACGACCATATATAATATTTAATAGTTGAGGGAAGTAAAATGAGAGTTATGGGTGTCCATGTCTGGATGTATCTCAAAAAATAAAGTGAAAATTCTAAAAAACCAGAAGGAACGGAATAAAATGATATAAATGCTTTTAAAGTCAAACAAATGTGGTATGTACGTGTTCGTCTTGAACAGACCTACACTGAGATATATAATATTTAATAGTTGAGGGAAGTAAAATGAGAGTTATGGGTGTCCATGTCTGGATGTATCTCAAAAAATAAAGTGAAAATTCTAAAAAACCAGAAGGAACGGAATAAAATGATATAAATGCTTTTAAAGTCAAACAAATGTGGTATGTACGTGTTCGTCCCTAGCAGACCTACACGACCATATATAATATTTAATAGTTGAGGGAAGTAAAATGAGAGTTATGGGTGTCCATGTCTGGATGTATCTCAAAAAATAAAGTGAAAATTCTAAAAAACCAGAAGGAACGGAATAAAATGATATAAATGCTTTTAAATTCAAACAAATGTGGTATGTACGTGTTCGTCTTGAACAGACCTACACGACCATATATAATATTTAATAGTTGAGGGAAGTAAAATGAGAGTTATGGGTGTCCATGTCTGGATGTATCTCAAAAAATAAAGTGAAAATTCTAAAAAACCAGAAGGAACGGAATAAAATGATATAAATGCTTTTAAATTCAAACAAATGTGGTATGTACGTGTTCGCCTTGACAAGACCTACACGACCATATATAATATTTAATAGTTGAGGGAAGTAAAATGAGAGTTATGGGTGTCCATGTCTGGATGTATCTCAAAAAATAAAGTGAAAATTCTAAAAAACCAGAAGGAACGGAATAAAATGATATAAATGCTTTTAAATTCAAACAAATGTGGTATGTACGTGTTCGTCTTGAACAGACCTACACGACCATATATAATATTTAATAGTTGAGGGAAGTAAAATGAGAGTTATGGGTGTCCATGTCTGGATGTATCTCAAAAAATAAAGTGAAAATTCTAAAAAACCAGAAGGAACGGAATAAAATGATATAAATGCTTTTAAAGTCAAACAAATGTGGTATGTACGTGTTCGTCTTGAACAGACCTACACGACCATATATAATATTTAATAGTTGAGGGAAGTAAAATGAGAGTTATGGGTGTCCATGTCTGGATGTATCTCAAAAAATAAAGTGAAAATTCTAAAAAACCAGAAGGAACGGAATAAAATGATATAAATGCTTTTAAATTCAAACAAATGTGGTATGTACGTGTTCGTCTTGAACAGACCTACACGACCATATATAATATTTAATAGTTGAGGGAAGTAAAATGAGAGTTATGGGTGTCCATGTCTGGATGTATCTCAAAAAATAAAGTGAAAATTCTAAAAAACCAGAAGGAACGGAATAAAATGATATAAATGCTTTTAAATTCAAACAAATGTGGTATGTACGTGTTCGCCTTGACCAGACCTACACGACCATATATAATATTTAATAGTTGAGGGAAGTAAAATGAGAGTTATGGGTGTCCATGTCTGGATGTATCTCAAAAAATAAAGTGAAAATTCTAAAAAACCAGAAGGAACGGAATAAAATGATATAAATGCTTTTAAATTCAAACAAATGTGGTTTGTACGTGTTCGTCTTGAACAGACCTACACGACCATATATAATATTTAATAGTTGAGGGAAGTAAAATGAGAGTTATGGGTGTCCATGTCTGGATGTATCTCAAAAAATAAAGTGAAAATTCTAAAAAAACCAGAAGGAACGGAATAAAATGATATAAATGCTTTTAAATTCAAACAAATGTGGTATGTACGTGTTCGTCTTGAACAGACCTACACGACCATATATAATATTTAATAGTTGAGGGAAGTAAAATGAGAGTTATGGGTGTCCATGTCTGGATGTATCTCAAAAAATAAAGTGAAAATTCTAAAAAACCAGAAGGAACGGAATAAAATGATATAAATGCTTTTAAATTCAAACAAATGTGGTATGTACGTGTTCGTCTTGAACAGACCTACACGACCATATATAATATTTAATAGTTGAAAAAGTAAAATGAGAGTTATGGGTGTCCATGTCTGGATGTATCTCAAAAAATAAAGTGAAAATTCTAAAAAACCAGAAGGAACGGAATAAAATGATATAAATGCTTTTAAAGTCAAACAAATGTGGTATGTACGTGTTCGTCTTGAACAGACCTACACGACCATATATAATATTTAATAGTTGAGGGAAGTAAAATGAGAGTTATGGGTGTCCATGTCTGGATGTATCTCAAAAAATAAAGTGAAAATTCTAAAAAACCAGAAGGAACGGAATAAAATGATATAAATGCTTTTAAATTCAAACAAATGTGGTATGTACGTGTTCGTCTTGAGCAGACCTACACGACCATATATAATATTTAATAGTTGAGGGAAGTAAAATGAGAGTTATGGGTGTCCATGTCTGGATGTATCTCAAAAAATAAAGTGAAAATTCTAAAAAACCAGAAGGAACGGAATAAAATGATATAAATGCTTTTAAAGTCAAACAAATGTGGTATGTACGTGTTCGACTTGAACAGACCTACACGACCATATATAATATTTAATAGTTGAGGGAAGTAAAATGAGAGTTATGGGTGTCCATGTCTGGATGTATCTCAAAAAATAAAGTGAAAATTCTAAAGAACCAGAAGGAACGGAATAAAATGATATAAATTCTTTTAAAGTCAAACAAATGTGGTATTTACGTGTTCGTCTTGAACAGACCTACACGACCATATATAATATTTAATAGTTGAGGGAAGTAAAATGAGAGTTATGGGTGTCCATGTCTGGATGTATCTCAAAAAATAAAGTGAAAATTCTAAAAAACCAGAAGGAACGGAATAAAATGATATAAATGCTTTTAAAGTCAAACAAATGTGGTATGTACGTGTTGCTCTTGAACAGACCTACACGACCATATATAATATTTAATAGTTGAGGGAAGTAAAATGAGAGTTATGGGTGTCCATGTCTGGATGTATCTCAAAAAATAAAGTGAAAATTCTAAAAAACCAGAAGGAACGGAATAAAATGATATAAATGCTTTTAAAGTCAAACAAATGTGGTATGTACGTGTTCGTCTTGAACAGACCTACACGACCATATATAATATTTAATAGTTGAGGGAAGTAAAATGAGAGTTATGGGTGTCCATGTCTGGATGTATCTCAAAAAATAAAGTGAAAATTCTAAAAAACCAGAAGGAACGGAATAAAATGATATAAATGCTTTTAAAGTCAAACAAATGTGGTATGTACGTGTTCGTCTTGAACAGACCTACACGACCATATATAATATTTAATAGTTGAGGGAAGTAAAATGAGAGTTATGGGTGTCCATGTCTGGATGTATCTCAAAAAATAAAGTGAAAATTCTAAAAAACCAGAAGGAACGGAATAAAATGATATAAATGCTTTTAAAGTCAAACAAATGTGGTATGTACGTGTTCGTCTTGAACAGACCTACACGACCATATATAATATTTAATAGTTGAGGGAAGTAAAATGAGAGTTATGGGTGTCCATGTCTGGATGTATCTCAAAAAATAAAGTGAAAATTCTAAAAAAACCAGAAGGAACGGAATAAAATGATATAAATGCTTTTAAATTCAAACAAATGTGGTATGTACGTGTTCGTCTTGAACAGACCTACACGACCATATATAATATTTAATAGTTGAGGGAAGTAAAATGAGAGTTATGGGTGTCCATGTCTGGATGTATCTCAAAAAATAAAGTGAAAATTCAAAAAACCAGAAGGAACGGAATAAAATGATATAAATGCTTTTAAAGTCAAACAAATGTGGTATGTACGTGTTCGTCTTGAACAGACCTACACGACCATATATAATATTTAATAGTTGAGGGAAGTAAAATGAGAGTTATTGGTGTCCATGTCTGGATGTATCTCAAAAAATAAAGTGAAAATTCTAAAAAACCAGAAGGAACGGAATAAAATGATATAAATGCTTTTAAATTCAAACAAATGTGGTATGTACGTGTTCGTCTTGAACAGACCTACACGACCATATATAATATTTAATAGTTGAGGGAAGTAAAATGAGAGTTATGGGTGTCCATGTCTGGATGTATCTCAAAAAATAAAGTGAAAATTCTAAAAAACCAGAAGGAACGGAATAAAATGATATAAATGCTTTTAAATTCAAACAAATGTGGTATGTACGTGTTCGTCTTGAACAGACCTACACGACCATATATAATATTTAATATTTGAGGGAAGTAAAATGAGAGTTATGGGTGTCCATGTCTGGATGTATCTCAAAAAATAAAGTGAAAATTCTAAAAAACCAGAAGGAACGGAATAAAATGATATAAATGCTTTTAAATTCAAACAAATGTGGTATGTACGTGTTCGCCTTGAACGGACCTACACGACCACATATAATATTTAATAGTTGAGGGAAGTAAAATGAGAGTTATGGGTGTCCATGTCTGGATGTATCTCAAAAAATAAAGTGAAAATTCTAAAAAACCAGAAGGAACGGAATAAAATGATATAAATGCTTTTAAAGTGAAACAAATGTGGTATGTACGTGTTCGTCTTGAAGAGACGTACACGACCATATATAATACTTAATAGTTGAGGGAAGTAAAATGAGAGTTATGGGTGTCCATGTCTGGATGTATCTCAAAAAATAAAGTGAAAATTCTAAAAAACCAGAAGGAACGGAATAAAATGATATAAATGCTTTTAAAGTCAAACAAATGTGGTATGTACGTGTTCGTCTTGAACAGACCTACACGACCATATATAATATTTAATAGTTGAGGGAAGTAAAATGAGAGTTATGGGTGTCCATGTCTGGATGTATCTCAAAAAATAAAGTGAAAATTCTAAAAAACCAGAAGGAACGGAATAAAATGATATAAATGCTTTTAAAGTCAAACAAATGTGGTATGTACGTGTTCGACTTGAACAGACCTACACGACCATATATAATATTTAATAGTTGAGGGAAGTAAAATGAGAGTTATGGGTGTCCATGTCTGGATGTATCTCAAAAATAAAGTGAAAATTCTAAAAAACCAGATGGAACGGAATAAAATGATATAAATGCTTTTAAAGTCAAACAAATATGGTATGTACGTGTTTGTCTTGACCAGACCTACACGACCATATATAATATTTAATAGTTGAGGGAAGTAAAATGAGAGTTATGGGTGTCCATGTCTGGATGTATCTCAAAAAATAAAGTGAAAATTCTAAAAAACCAGAAGGAACGGAATAAAATGATATAAATGCTTTTAAAGTCAAACAAATGTGGTATGTACGTGTTCGTCTTAACAGACCTACACGACCATATATAATATTTAATAGTTGAGGGAAGTAAAATGAGAGTTATGGGTGTCCATGTCTGGATGTATCTCAAAAAATAAAGTGAAAATTCTAAAAAAACCAGAAGGAACGGAATAAAATGATATAAATGCTTTTAAAGTCAAACAAATGTGGTATGTACGTGTTCGTCTTGAACAGACCTACACGACCATATATAATATTTAATAGTTGAGGGAAGTAAAATGAGAGTTATGGGTGTCCATGTCTGGATGTATCTCAAAAAATAAAGTGAAAATTCTAAAAAACCAGAAGGAACGGAATAAAATGATATAAATGCTTTTAAATTCAAACAAATGTGGTATGTACGTGTTCGCCTTGACCAGACCTACACGACCATATATAATATTTAATAGTTGAGGGAAGTAAAATGAGAGTTATGGGTGTCCATGTCTGGATGTATCTCAAAAAATAAAGTGAAAATTCTAAAAAACCAGAAGGAACGGAATAAAATGATATAAATGCTTTTAAATTCAAACAAATGTGGTATGTACGTGTTCGCCTTGACCAGACCTACACGACCATATATAATATTTAATAGTTGAGGGAAGTAAAATGAGAGTTATGGGTGTCCATGTCTGGATGTATCTCAAAAAATAAAGTGAAAATTCTAAAAAACCAGAAGGAACGGAATAAAATGATATAAATGCTTTTAAATTCAAACAAATGTGGTATGTACGTGTTCGTCTTGAACAGACCTACACGACCATATATAATATTTAATAGTTGAGGGAAGTAAAATGAGAGTTATGGGTGTCCATGTCTGGATGTATCTCAAAAAATAAAGTGAAAATTCTAAAAAACCAGAAGGAACGGAATAAAATGATATAAATGCTTTTAAATTCAAACAAATGTGGTATGTACGTGTTCGCCTTGAACAGACCTACACGACCATATATAATATTTAATAGTTGAGGGAAGTAAAATGAGAGTTATGGGTGTCCATGTCTGGATGTATCTCAAAAAATAAAGTGAAAATTCTAAAAAACCAGAAGGAACGGAATAAAATGATATAAATGCTTTTAAAGTCAAACAAATGTGGTATGTACGTGTTCGCCTTGAACAGACCTACACGACCATATATAATATTTAATAGTTGAGGGAAGTAAAATGAGAGTTATGGGTGTCCATGTCTGGATGTATCTCAAAAAATAAAGTGAAAATTCTAAAAAACCAGAAGGAACGGAATAAAATGATATAAATGCTTTTAAATTCAAACAAATATTGTATGTACGTGTACGCCTTGAACAGACCTACACGACCATATATAATATTTAATAGTTGAGGGAAGTAAAATGAGAGTTATGGGTGTCCATGTCTGGATGTATCTCAAAAAATAAAGTGAAAATTCTAAAAAACCAGAAGGAACGGAATAAAATGATATAAATGCTTTTAAAGTCAAACAAATGTGGTATGTACGTGTTCGTCCCTAGCAGACCTACACGACCATATATAATATTTAATAGTTGAGGGAAGTAAAATGAGAGTTATGGGTGTCCATGTCTGGATGTATCTCAAAAAATAAAGTGAAAATTCTAAAAAACCAGAAGGAACGGAATAAAATGATATAAATGCTTTTAAAGTCAAACAAATGTGGTATGTACGTGTTCGTCTTGACCAGACCTACACGACCATATATAATATTTAATAGTTGAGTGAAGTAAAATGAGAGTTATGGGTGTCCATGTCTGGATGTATCTCAAAAAATAAAGTGAAAATTCTAAAAAACCAGAAGGAACGGAATAAAATGATATAAATGCTTTTAAAGTCAAACAAATGTGGTATGTACGTGTTCGTCTTGAACAGACCTACACGACCATATATAATATTTAATAGTTGAGGGAAGTAAAATGAGAGTTATGGGTGTCCATGTCTGGATGTATCTCAAAAAATAAAGTGAAAATTCTAAAAAAACCAGAAGGAACGGAATAAAATGATATAAATGCTTTTAAATTCAAACAAATGTGGTATGTACGTGTTCGCCTTGACCAGACCTACACGACCATATATAATATTTAATAGTTGAGGGAAGTAAAATGAGAGTTATGGGTGTCCATGTCTGGATGTATCTCAAAAAATAAAGTGAAAATTCTAAAAAACCAGAAGGAACGGAATAAAATGATATAAATGCTTTTTAACGTCAACGAAATGTGGTATATACGTGTTCCACTTGAACAGTCCTACCAGGCGATATATAATATTTAATAGTTGAGGAAGTAAAATGAGAGTTATGGGTGTCCATGTCTGGATGTATCTCAAAAAATAAAGTGAAAATTCTAAAAAACCAGAAGGAACGGAATAAAATGATATAAATGCTTTTAAAGTCAAACAAATGTGGTATGTACGTGTTCGTCTTAACAGACGTACACGACCATATATAATATTTAATAGTTGAGGGAAGTAAAATGAGAGTTATGGGTGTCCATGTCTGGATGTATCTCAAAAAAATAAAGTGAAAATTCTAAAAAACCAGAAGGAACGGAATAAAATGATATAAATGCTTTTAAAGTCAAACAAATGTGGTATGTACGTGTTCGTCTTGAACAGACCTACACGACCATATATAATATTTAATAGTTGAGGGAAGTAAAATGAGAGTTATGGGTGTCCATGTCTGGATGTATCTCAAAAAATAAAGTGAAAATTCTAAAAAACCAGAAGGAACGGAATAAAATGATATAAATGCTTTTAAAGTCAAACAAATGTGGTATGTACGTGTTCGTCTTGACCAGACCTACACGACCATATATAATATTTAATAGTTGAGTGAAGTAAAATGAGAGTTATGGGTGTCCATGTCTGGATGTATCTCAAAAAATAAAGTGAAAATTCTAAAAAACCAGAAGGAACGGAATAAAATGATATAAATGCTTTTAAAGTCAAACAAATGTGGTATGTACGTGTTCGTCTTGAACAGACCTACACGACCATATATAATATTTAATAGTTGAGGGAAGTAAAATGAGAGTTATGGGTGTCCATGTCTGGATGTATCTCAAAAAATAAAGTGAAAATTCTAAAAAACCAGAAGGAACGGAATAAAATGATATAAATGCTTTTAAAGTCAAACAAATGTGGTATGTACGTGTTCGTCTTGAACAGACCTACACGACCATATATAATATTTAATAGTTGAGGGAAGTAAAATGAGAGTTATGGGTGTCCATGTCTGGATGTATCTCAAAAAATAAAGTGAAAATTCTAAAAAACCAGAAGGAACGAAATAAAATGATATAAATGCTTTTAAAGTCAAACAAATGTGGTATGTACGTGTTCGTCTTGAACAGACCTACACGACCATATATAATATTTAATAGTTGAGGGAAGTAAAATGAGAGTTATGGGTGTCCATGTCTGGATGTATCTCAAAAAATAAAGTGAAAATTCTAAAAAACCAGAAGGAACGGAATAAAATGATATAAATGCTTTTAAATTCAAACAAATGTGGTATGTACGTGTTCGTCTTGAACCAGACCTACACGACCATATATAATATTTAATAGTTGAGGGAAGTAAAATGAGAGTTATGGGTGTCCATGTCTGGATGTATCTCAAAAAATAAAGTGAAAATTCTAAAAAACCAGAAGGAACGGAATAAAATGATATAAATGCTTTTAAATTCAAACAAATGTGGTATGTACGTGTTCGTCTTGAACAGACCTACACGACCATATATAATATTTAATAGTTGAGGGAAGTAAAATGAGAGTTATGGGTGTCCATGTCTGGATGTATCTCAAAAAATAAAGTGAAAATTCTAAAAAACCAGAAGGAACGGAATAAAATGATATAAATGCTTTTAAAGTCAAACAAATGTGGTATGTACGTGTTCGCCTTGAACAGACCTACACGACCATATATAATATTTAATAGTTGAGTGAAGTAAAATGAGAGTTATGGGTGTCCATGTCTGGATGTATCTCAAAAAATAAAGTGAAAATTCTAAAAAACCAGAAGGAACGGAATAAAATGATATAAATGCTTTTAAAGTCAAACAAATGTGGTATGTACGTGTTCGTCTTGAACAGACCTACACGACCATATATAATATTAATAGTTGAGGGAAGTAAAATGAGAGTTATGGGTGTCCATGTCTGGATGTATCTCAAAAAATAAAGTGAAAATTCTAAAAAACCAGAAGGAACGGAATAAAATGATATAAATGCTTTTAAAGTCAAACAAATGTGGTATGTACGTGTTCGTCTTGAACAGACCTACACGACCATATATAATATTTAATAGTTGAGGGAAGTAAAATGAGAGTTATGGGTGTCCATGTCTGGATGTATCTCAAAAAATAAAGTGAAAATTCTAAAAAACCAGAAGGAACGGAATAAAAAGATATAAAATTTTAAAGTCAAACAAATGTGGTATGTACGTGTGTTTCTTTATACCTAAACCATATAATATTTAATTTAATTGAAGTAAAAAAATAAATATGTGTCCATTCTGGATGTATCTCAAAAAATAAATAAAAACTAAAAAAAAAAAAATATATAAAATGATATAAATGCTTTTATTAAAAAAAAAAATATATTTCTTGTATTAAAATATATAAATATTTAAAATTTTAAAAATAATAAAATTATAAAAAATTTATATTCAAAAAATAATAAAATTAAAAAAAATAAAATTTAAAGTAAAATTTTTATTAATAATATTTAATAGTTGAAAATAAAAATAAAATTAATAATTATATAAAAAATAAAAAAGAGTTAAAAATTATAAAAAAAAAATAAAAAAATTTAAAAAAAAATAAAAAAAAATATAAATGTTTAATTATGAAAAAATATTATGTTTAATATGTAACTAAAAAATATAAATAATTTAATAAAAAAAAAAAAAAATAAAAATTAAATGAAAATAAAGTCAAAAAAAATAAAATAAAAAAAAAAATATAAATAATTTATATAAATAAAAGAAATATATATATTTAATATTTAAAAAATAAAATTTCTAATAATATATTAGAATAAAAAATATTTATAAAAAATTAAAAAAAAAATAAAAATTTTAAAAAAATAAAATATAAAATTTAATATAAAATATAATAAATTTATTTTATTAATAAAAAATAAAATATAAATATTTTTTAAAAAAAATAATAATTTTTTAAAAAAAAAAATAAATAAAATATATAAAAAAAAAAAATAAATAATATAAAATTTAATAAATTTTTTAATAAAAAATTGTATATTATATATAATATTATTAAATAAAAATATAAAATTTAAAAAAATAAAATAAAATTCTAAAAAATAAATAAAAAAAAAATATAAATATATAAATTTTTAAATAAATAAAATATATAATTTTTTTATAAAGTAAACAAATATATAATATAATATATTTAAATGTAAAAAAAATAAAGTGAAAATTCTAAAAATAAAAAATAAATTTATTAAAAGCTTATAATATATTTATGCTTTTTATTACAAAATATATAATAAAACAATAAGGAATATATAATAATATAATAATTTTAAATAAATAAATTATAATTTTCAAAAAATATAAAAAAAATAAATAAAAAAAATAATAAGTATTAAAGTAATAAAAATTTGTGGTATTTTATGTTAAAAAATAAAAAAATTAATAAAAATAAAATATAAATAAATTTTTTAAAATAAAAAATATGTATAAAAAACAACTAAAAATAAATAAAAAATAAAAATAAAATAATAAAAATATAAATCATTTTAAAAAAAATTAAAAATATTTATAAATAAACAATATAATATAATATAATGAATATAAAATAATAGTTATGTCTATTAATAAAAAAAAATAAATAAAAAAAAAAACCAAAAAATTAATAAAAAAATATATAAATGCTTTAAAAAAACAAAATTTAACTTGAATAAAATATATAATATAATAGTAAAAAAATTAGTTAGTAATTCTGGATGTATCTCAAAAAATAAATTCTAAAAAAATAAAAAATAAAATGATATAAAATTAAAGTCAAAAAATTTATGTATTTTTTTAAAAAAATAATAATATTTAATAGTGAGTAAAGTAAAAATTATGTAATATTCTGGATGTAAAAAAAAAAAAAAAAAAAAAAAATAACGGAATAAAAATAAAAAAAAAAAAATAAAAATATTTTTTTAAAATTACAACAAATATATATATATATATTTAATATTATATAAAGTAAAATGATTATTAAATGTTAAATCTCAAAAAATAAAGTGAAAATTCTAAAAAAAGAAGGAACGGAATAAAATGATATAAATGCTTTTAAAGTCAAACAAATGTGGTATGTACGTGTTCGTCTTGAACAGACCTACACGACCATATATAATATTTAATAGTTGAGGGAAGTAAAATGAGAGTTATGGGTGTCCATGTCTGGATGTATCTCAAAAAATAAAGTGAAAATTCTAAAAAACCAGAAGGAACGGAATAAAATGATATAAATGCTTTTAAAGTCAAACAAATGTGGTATGTACGTGTTCGTCTTGAACAGACCTACACGACCATATATAATATTTAATAGTTGAGGGAAGTAAAATGAGAGTTATGGGTGTCCATGTCTGGATGTATCTCAAAAAATAAAGTGAAAATTCTAAAAAACCAGAAGGAACGGAATAAAATGATATAAATGCTTTTAAATTCAAACAAATGTGGTATGTACGTGTTCGACTTGAACAGACCTACACGACCATATATAATATTTAATAGTTGAGGGAAGTAAAATGAGAGTTATGGGTGTCCATGTCTGGATGTATCTCAAAAAATAAAGTGAAAATTCTAAAAAACCAGAAGGAACGGAATAAAATGATATAAATGCTTTTAAAGTCAAACAAATGTGGTATGTACGTGTTCGTCTTGAACAGACCTACACGACCATATATAATATTTAATAGTTGAGGGAAGTAAAATGAGAGTTATGGGTGTCCATGTCTGGATGTATCTCAAAAAATAAAGTGAAAATTCTAAAAAACCAGAAGGAACGGAATAAAATGATATAAATGCTTTTAAAGTCAAACAAATGTGGTATGTACGTGTTCGTCTTGAACAGACCTACACGACCATATATAATATTTAATAGTTGAGGGAAGTAAAATGAGAGTTATGGGTGTCCATGTCTGGATGTATCTCAAAAAATAAAGTGAAAATTCTAAAAAACCAGAAGGAACGGAATAAAATGATATAAATGCTTTTAAAGTCAAACAAATGTGGTATGTACGTGTTCGTCTTGAACAGACCTACACGACCATATATAATATTTAATAGTTGAGGGAAGTAAAATGAGAGTTATGGGTGTCCATGTCTGGATGTATCTCAAAAAATAAAGTGAAAATTCTAAAAAACCAGAAGGAACGGCATAAAATGATATAAATGCTTTTAAAGTCAAACAAATGTGGTATGTACGTGTTCGTCTTGAACAGACCTACATGGATGTACCAAAAAAATAAAGTGAAAATAAAACCCAGATATAATATTTAATAGTATTACTTTTTGAGAGGAAGACCATATTAAATAATTTAATAGTTGAGGGAAGTAAAATGAGAGTTATGGGTGTCCATGTCTGGATGTATCTCAAAAAATAAAGTGAAAATTCTAAAAAACCAGAAGGAACGGAATAAAATGATATAAATGCTTTTAAAGTTTAAAGTCAAACAAATGTGGTATATACGTGTTCGTCTTGAACAGACCTACACGACCATATATAATATTTAATAGTTGAGGGAAGTAAAATGAGAGTTATGGGTGTCCATGTCTGGATGTATCTCAAAAAATAAAGTGAAAATTCTAAAAAACCAGAAGGAACGGCATAAAATGATATAAATGCTTTTAAAATCAAACAAATGTTATATGTACGTGTACGCCTTGAACAGACCTACACGACCATATATAATATTTAATAGTTGAGGGAAGTAAAATGAGAGTTATGGGTGTCCATGTCTGGATGTATCTCAAAAAATAAAGTGAAAATTCTAAAAAACAAGAAGGAACGGAATAAAATGATATAAATGCTTTTAAAGTCAAACAAATGTGGTATGTACGTGTTCGCCTTGAACAGACCTACACGACCATATATAATATTTAATAGTTGAGGGAAGTAAAATGAGAGTTATGGGTGTCCATGTCTGGATGTATCTCAAAAAATAAAGTGAAAATTCTAAAAAACCAGAAGGAACGGAATAAAATGATATAAATGCTTTTAAAGTCAAACAAATGTGGTATGTACGTGTTCGTCTTGAACAGACCTACACGACCATATATAATATTTAATAGTTGAGGGAAGTAAAATGAGAGTTATGGGTGTCCATGTCTGGATGTATCTCAAAAAATAAAGTGAAAATTCTAAAAAACCAGAAGGAACGGAATAAAATGATATAAATGCTTTTAAATTCAAACAAATGTGGTATGTACGTGTTCGTCTTGAACAGACCTACACGACCATATATAATATTTAATAGTTGGGAAGTAAAATGAGAGTTATGGGTGTCCATGTCTGGATGTATCTCAAAAAATAAAGTGAAAATTCTAAAAAACCAGAAGGAACGGAATAAAATGATATAAATGCTTTTAAAGTCAAACAAATGTGGTATGTACGTGTTCGTCTTGAACAGACCTACACGACCATATATAATATTTAATAGTTGAGGGAAGTAAAATGAGAGTTATGGGTGTCCATGTCTGGATGTATCTCAAAAAATAAAGTGAAAATTCTAAAAAAACCAGAAGGAACGGAATAAAATGATATAAATGCTTTTAAAGTCAAACAAATGTGGTATGTACGTGTTCGTCTTGAACAGACCTACACGACCATATATAATATTTAATAGTTGAGGGAAGTAAAATGAGAGTTATGGGTGTCCATGTCTGGATGTATCTCAAAAAATAAAGTGAAAATTCTAAAAAACCAGAAGGAACGGAATAAAATGATATAAATGCTTTTAAAGTCAAACAAATGTGGTATGTACGTGTTCGTCTTGAACAGACCTACACGACCATATATAATATTTAATAGTTGAGGGAAGTAAAATGAGAGTTATGGGTGTCCATGTCTGGATGTATCTCAAAAAATAAAGTGAAAATTCTAAAAAACCAGAAGGAAAGGAATAAAATGATATAAATGCTTTTTAAAGCAAACAAATGTGGTATGTACGTGTTCGACTTGAACAGACATACACGACCATATATAATATTTAATAGTTGAGGGAAGTAAAATGAGAGTTATGGGTGTCCATGTCTGGATGTATCTCAAAAAATAAAGTGAAAATTCTAAAAAACCAGAAGGAACGGAATAAAATGATATAAATGCTTTTAAAGTCAAACAAATGTGGTATGTACGTGTTCGTCTTGAACAGACCTACACGACCATATATAATATTTAATAGTTGAGGGAAGTAAAATGAGAGTTATGGGTGTCCATGTCTGGATGTATCTCAAAAAATAAAGTGAAAATTCTAAAAAACCAGAAGGAACGGAATAAAATGATATAAATGCTTTTAAAGTCAAACAAATGTGGTATGTACGTGTTCGTCTTGAACCAGACCTACACGACCATATATAATATTTAATAGTTGAGTGGAAGTAAAATGAGAGTTATGGGTGTCCATGTCTGGATGTATCTCAAAAAATAAAGTGAAAATTCTAAAAAAACCAGAAGGAACGGAATAAAATGATATAAATGCTTTTAAAGTCAAACAAATGTGGTATGTACGTGTTCGTCTTGACCAGACCTACACGACCATATATAATATTTAATAGTTGAGGGAAGTAAAATGAGAGTTATGGGTGTCCATGTCTGGATGTATCTCAAAAAATAAAGTGAAAATTCTAAAAAACCAGAAGGAACGGAATAAAATGATATAAATGCTTTTAAAGTCAAACAAATGTGGTATGTACGTGTTCGTCTTGAACAGACCTACACGACCATATATAATATTTAATAGTTGAGGGAAGTAAAATGAGAGTTATGGGTGTCCATGTCTGGATGTATCTCAAAAAATAAAGTGAAAATTCTAAAAAACCAGAAGGAACGGAATAAAATGATATATAATGCTTTTAAAGTCAAACAAATGTGGTATGTACGTGTTCGTCTTGAACAGACCTACACGACATATAATATTTAATAGTTGAGGGAAGTAAAATGAGAGTTATGGGTGTCCATGTCTGGATGTATCTCAAAAAATAAAGTGAAAATTCTAAAAAACCAGAAGGAACGGAATAAAATGATATAAATGCTTTTAAAGTCAAACAAATGTGGTATGTACGTGTTCGTCTTGAACAGACCTACACGACCATATATAATATTTAATAGTTGAGGGAAGTAAAATGAGAGTTATGGGTGTCCATGTCTGGATGTATCTCAAAAAATAAAGTGAAAATTCTAAAAAACCAGAAGGAACGGAATAAAATGATATAAATGCTTTTAAAGTCAAACAAATGTGGTATGTACGTGTTCGTCTTGAACAGACCTACACGATCATATATAATATTTAATAGTTTTGGGAAGTAAAATGAGAGTTATGGGTGTCCATGTCTGGATGTATCTCAAAAAATAAAGTGAAAATTCTAAAAAACCAGAAGGAACGGAATAAAATGATATAAATGCTTTTAAATTCAAACAAATGTGGTATGTACGTTCCTTGAACAGACCTACACGACCATATATAATATTTAATAGTTGAGGGAAGTAAAATGAGAGTTATGGGTGTCCATGTCTGGATGTATCTCAAAAAATAAAGTGAAAATTCTAAAAAACCAGAAGGAACGGAATAAAATGATATAAATGCTTTTAAAGTCAAACAAATGTGGTATGTACGTGTTCGTCTTGAACAGACCTACACGACCATATATAATATTTAATAGTTGAGGGAAGTAAAATGAGAGTTATGGGTGTCCATGTCTGGATGTATCTCAAAAAAATAAAGTGAAAATTCTAAAAAAACCAGAAGGAACGGAATAAAATGATATAAATGCTTTTAAAGTCAAACAAATGTGGTATGTACGTGTTCGTCTTGAACAGACCTACACGACCATATATAATATTTAATAGTTGAGGGAAGTAAAATGAGAGTTATGGGTGTCCATGTCTGGATGTATCTCAAAAAATAAAGTGAAAATTCTAAAAAACCAGAAGGAACGGAATAAAATGATATAAATGCTTTTAAAGTCAAACAAATGTGGTATGTACGTGTTCGTCTTGAACAGACCTACACGACCATATATAATATTTAATAGTTGAGGGAAGTAAAATGAGAGTTATGGGTGTCCATGTCTGGATGTATCTCAAAAAATAAAGTGAAAATTCTAAAAAACCAGAAGGAACGGAATAAAATGATATAAATGCTTTTAAAGTCAAACAAATGTGGTATGTACGTGTTCGTCTTGAACAGACCTACACGACCATATATAATATTTAATAGTTGAGGGAAGTAAAATGAGAGTTATGGGTGTCCATGTCTGGATGTATCTCAAAAAATAAAGTGAAAATTCTAAAAAACCAGAAGGAACGGAATAAAATGATATAAATGCTTTTAAAGTCAAACAAATGTGGTATGTACGTGTTCGTCTTGAACAGACCTACACGACCATATATAATATTTAATAGTTGAGGGAAGTAAAATGAGAGTTATGGGTGTCCATGTCTGGATGTATCTCAAAAAATAAAGTGAAAATTCTAAAAAACCAGAAGGAACGGAATAAAATGATATAAATGCTTTTAAAGTCAAACAAATGTGGTATGTACGTGTTCGACTTGAACAGACCTACACGACCATATATAATATTTAATAGTTGAGGGAAGTAAAATGAGAGTTATGGGTGTCCATGTCTGGATGTATCTCAAAAAATAAAGTGAAAATTCTAAAAAACCAGAAGGAACGGAATAAAATGATATAAATGCTTTTAAAGTCAAACAAATGTGGTATGTACGTGTTCGTCTTGAACAGACCTACACGACCATATATAATATTTAATAGTTGAGGGAAGTAAAATGAGAGTTATGGGTGTCCATGTCTGGATGTATCTCAAAAAATAAAGTGAAAATTCTAAAAAAACCAGAAGGAACGGAATAAAATGATATAAATGCTTTTAAAGTCAAACAAATGTGGTATGTACGTGTTCGTCTTGAACAGACCTACACGACCATATATAATATTTAATAGTTGAGGGAAGTAAAATGAGAGTTATGGGTGTCCATGTCTGGATGTATCTCAAAAAAATAAAGTGAAAATTCTAAAAAACCAGAAGGAACGGAATAAAATGATATAAATGCTTTTAAAGTCAAACAAATGTGGTATGTACGTGTTCGTCTTGAACAGACCTACACGACCATATATAATATTTAATAGTTGAGGGAAGTAAAATGAGAGTTATGGGTGTCCATGTCTGGATGTATCTCAAAAAATAAAGTGAAAATTCTAAAAAACCAGAAGGAACGGAATAAAATGATATAAATGCTTTTAAAGTCAAACAAATGTGGTATGTACGTGTTCGACTTGAACAGACCTACACGACCATATATAATATTTAATAGTTGAGGGAAGTAAAATGAGAGTTATGGGTGTCCATGTCTGGATGTATCTCAAAAAATAAAGTGAAAATTCTAAAAAACCAGAAGGAACGGAATAAAATGATATAAATGCTTTTAAAGTCAAACAAATGTGGTATGTACGTGTTCGTCTTGAACAGACCTACACGACCATATATAATATTTAATAGTTGAGGGAAGTAAAATGAGAGTTATGGGTGTCCATGTCTGGATGTATCTCAAAAAATAAAGTGAAAATTCTAAAAAACCAGAAGGAACGGAATAAAATGATATAAATGCTTTTAAAGTCAAACAAATGTGGTATGTACGTGTTCGACTTGAACAGACCTACACGACCATATATAATATTTAATAGTTGAGGGAAGTAAAATGAGAGTTATGGGTGTCCATGTCTGGATGTATCTCAAAAAATAAAGTGAAAATTCTAAAAAACCAGAAGGAACGGAATAAAATGATATAAATGCTTTTAAATTCAAACAAATGTGGTATGTACGTGTTCGACTTGAACAGACCTACACGACCATATATAATATTTAATAGTTGAGGGAAGTAAAATGAGAGTTATGGGTGTCCATGTCTGGATGTATCTCAAAAAATAAAGTGAAAATTCTAAAAAACCAGAAGGAACGGAATAAAATGATATAAATGCTTTTAAAGTCAAACAAATGTGGTATGTACGTGTTCGTCTTGAACAGACCTACACGACCATATATAATATTTAATAGTTGAGGGAAGTAAAATGAGAGTTATGGGTGTCCATGTCTGGATGTATCTCAAAAAATAAAGTGAAAATTCTAAAAAACCAGAAGGAACGGAATAAAATGATATAAATGCTTTTAAAGTCAAACAAATGTGGTATGTACGTGTTCGTCTTGAACAGACCTACACGACCATATATAATATTTAATAGTTGAGGGAAGTAAAATGAGAGTTATGGGTGTCCATGTCTGGATGTATCTCAAAAAATAAAGTGAAAATTCTAAAAAACCAGAAGGAACGGAATAAAATGATATAAATGCTTTTAAAGTCAAACAAATGTGGTATGTACGTGTTCGTATTGAACAGACCTACACGACCATATATAATATTTAATAGTTGAGGGAAGTAAAATGAGAGTTATGGGTGTCCATGTCTGGATGTATCTCAAAAAATAAAGTGAAAATTCTAAAAAACCAGAAGGAACGGAATAAAATGATATAAATGCTTTTAAAGTCAAACAAATGTGGTATGTACGTGTTCGTCTTGAACAGACCTACACGACCATATATAATATTTAATAGTTGAGGGAAGTAAAATGAGAGTTATGGGTGTCCATGTCTGGATGTATCTCAAAAAATAAAGTGAAAATTCTAAAAAAACCAGAAGGAACGGAATAAAATGATATAAATGCTTTTAAAGTCAAACAAATGTGGTATGTACGTGTTCGTCTTGAACAGACCTACACGACCATATATAATATTTAATAGTTGAGGGAAGTAAAATGAGAGTTATGGGTGTCCATGTCTGGATGTATCTCAAAAAATAAAGTGAAAATTCTAAAAAACCAGAAGGAACGGAATAAAATGATATAAATGCTTTTAAAGTCAAACAAATGTGGTATGTACGTGTTCGTCTTGAACAGACCTACACGACCATATAATATTTAATAGTTGAGGGAAGTAAAATGAGAGTTATGGGTGTCCATGTCTGGATGTATCTCAAAAAATAAAGTGAAAATTCTAAAAAACCAGAAGGAACGGAATAAAATGATATAAATGCTTTTAAAGTCAAACAAATGTGGTATGTACGTGTTCGTCTTGAACAGACCTACACGACCATATATAATATTTAATAGTTGAGGGAAGTAAAATGAGAGTTATGGGTGTCCATGTCTGGATGTATCTCAAAAAATAAAGTGAAAATTCTAAAAAACCAGAAGGAACGGAATAAAATGATATAAATGCTTTTAAAGTCAAACAAATGTGGTATGTACGTGTTCGTCTTGAACAGACCTACACGACCATATATAATATTTAATAGTTGAGGGAAGTAAAATGAGAGTTATGGGTGTCCATGTCTGGATGTATCTCAAAAAATAAAGTGAAAATTCTAAAAAACCAGAAGGAACGGAATAAAATGATATAAATGCTTTTAAAGTCAAACAAATGTGGTATGTACGTGTTCGTCTTGAACAGACCTACACGACCATATATAATATTTAATAGTTGAGGGAAGTAAAATGAGAGTTATGGGTGTCCATGTCTGGATGTATCTCAAAAAATAAAGTGAAAATTCTAAAAAACCAGAAGGAACGGAATAAAATGATATAAATGCTTTTTAAAGCAAACAAATGTGGTATGTACGTGTTCGTCTTGAACAGACCTACACGACCATATATAATATTTAATAGTTGAGGGAAGTAAAATGAGAGTTATGGGTGTCCATGTCTGGATGTATCTCAAAAAATAAAGTGAAAATTCTAAAAAACCAGAAGGAACGGAATAAAATGATATAAATGCTTTTAAAGTCAAACAAATGTGGTATGTACGTGTTCGTCTTGAACAGACCTACACGACCATATATAATATTTAATAGTTGAGGGAAGTAAAATGAGAGTTATGGGTGTCCATGTCTGGATGTATCTCAAAAAATAAAGTGAAAATTCTAAAAAACCAGAAGGAACGGAATAAAATGATATAAATGCTTTTAAAGTCAAACAAATGTGGTATGTACGTGTTCGTCTTGAACCCAACCTACACGACCATATATAATATTTAATAGTTGAGGGAAGTAAAATGAGAGTTATGGGGGCCCTTTCTGGATGTATCTCAAAAAATAAAGTGAAAATTCTAAAAAACCAGAAGGAACGGAATAAAATGATATAAATGCTTTTAAAGTCAAACAAATGTGGTATGTACGTGTTCGTCTTGAACAGACCTACACGACCATATATAATATTTAATAGTTGAGGGAAGTAAAATGAGAGTTATGGGTGTCCATGTCTGGATGTATCTCAAAAAATAAAGTGAAAATTCTAAAAAACCAGAAGGAACGGAATAAAATGATATAAATGCTTTTAAAGTCAAACAAATGTGGTATGTACGTGTTCGTCTTGAACAGACCTACACGACCATATATAATATTTAATAGTTGGGGGAAGTAAAATGAGAGTTATGGGTGTCCATGTCTGGATGTATCTCAAAAAATAAAGTGAAAATTCTAAAAAACCAGAAGGAACGGAATAAAATGATATAAATGCTTTTAAAGTCAAACAAATGTGGTATGTACGTGTTCGTCTTGAACAGACCTACACGACCATATATAATATTTAATAGTTGAGGGAAGTAAAATGAGAGTTATGGGTGTCCATGTCTGGATGTATCTCAAAAAATAAAGTGAAAATTCTAAAAAACCAGAAGGAACGGAATAAAAAGATATAAATGCTTTTAAAGTCAAACAAATGTGGTATGTACGTGTTCGTCTTGAACAGACCTACACGACCATATATAATATTAAATAGTTGAGGGAAGTAAAATGAGAGTTATGGGTGTCCATGTCTGGATGTATCTCAAAAAATAAAGTGAAAATTCTAAAAAACCAGAAGGAACGGAATAAAATGATATAAATGCTTTTAAAGTCAAACAAATGTGGTATGTACGTGTTCGTCTTGAACAGACCTACACGACCATATATAATATTTAATAGTTGAGGGAAGTAAAATGAGAGTTATGGGTGTCCATGTCTGGATGTATCTCAAAAAATAAAGTGAAAATTCTAAAAAACCAGAAGGAACGGAATAAAATGATATAAATGCTTTTAAAGTCAAACAAATGTGGTATGTACGTGTTCGTCTTGAACAGACCTACACGACCATATATAATATTAAATAGTTGAGGGAAGTAAAATGAGAGTTATGGGTGTCCATGTCTGGATGTATCTCAAAAAATAAAGTGAAAATTCTAAAAAACCAGAAGGAACGGAATAAAATGATATAAATGCTTTTAAAGTCAAACAAATGTGGTATGTACGTGTTCGTCTTGAACAGACCTACACGACCATATATAATATTTAATAGTTGAGGGAAGTAAAATGAGAGTTATGGGTGTCCATGTCTGGATGTATCTCAAAAAATAAAGTGAAAATTCTAAAAAAACCAGAAGGAACGGAATAAAATGATATAAATGCTTTTAAAGTCAAACAAATGTGGTATGTACGTGTTCGTCTTGAACAGACCTACACGACCATATATAATATTTAATAGTTGAGGGAAGTAAAATGAGAGTTATGGGTGTCCATGTCTGGATGTATCTCAAAAAATAAAGTGAAAATTCTAAAAAACCAGAAGGAACGGAATAAAATGATATAAATGCTTTTAAAGTCAAACAAATGTTTTATGTACGTGTTCGTCTTGAACAGACCTACACGACCATATATAATATTTAATAGTTGAGGGAAGTAAAATGAGAGTTATGGGTGTCCATGTCTGGATGTATCTCAAAAAATAAAGTGAAAATTCTAAAAAACCAGAAGGAACGGAATAAAATGATATAAATGCTTTTAAAGTCAAACAAATGTGGTATGTACGTGTTCGTCTTGAACAGACCTACACGACCATATATAATATTTAATAGTTGAGGGAAGTAAAATGAGAGTTATGGGTGTCCATGTCTGGATGTATCTCAAAAAATAAAGTGAAAATTCTAAAAAAACCAGAAGGAACGGAATAAAATGATATAAATGCTTTTAAAGTCAAACAAATGTGGTATGTACGTGTTCATCTTGAACAGACCTACACGACCATATATATAATATTTAATAGTTGAGGGAAGTAAAATGAGAGTTATGGGTGTCCATGTCTGGATGTATCTCAAAAAATAAAGTGAAAATTCTAAAAAACCAGAAGGAACGGAATAAAATGATATAAATGCTTTTAAAGTCAAACAAATGTGGTATGTACGTGTTCGTCTTGAACAGACCTACACGACCATATATAATATTTAATAGTTGAGGGAAGTAAAATGAGAGTTATGGGTGTCCATGTCTGGATGTATCTCAAAAAATAAAGTGAAAATTCTAAAAAACCAGAAGGAACGGAATAAAATGATATAAATGCTTTTAAAGTCGGTGGAGGGTGGGGTTGGAGGGTGGGGGGAAACAAATGTGGGTATGTACGTGTTCGTCTTGAACAGACCTACACGACCATATATAATATTTAATAGTTGAGGGAAGTAAAATGAGAGTTATGGGTGTCCATGTCTGGATGTATCTCAAAAAATAAAGTGAAAATTCTAAAAAACCAGAAGGAACGGAATAAAATGATATAAATGCTTTTAAAGTCAAACAAATGTGGTATGTACGTGTTCGTCTTGAACAGACCTACACGACCATATATAATATTTAATAGTTGAGTGAAGTAAAATGAGAGTTATGGGTGTCCATGTCTGGATGTATCTCAAAAAATAAAGTGAAAATTCTAAAAAAACCAGAAGGAACGGAATAAAATGATATAAATGCTTTTAAAGTCAAACAAATGTGGTATGTACGTGTTCGTCTTGAACAGACCTACACGACCATATATAATATTTAATAGTTGAGGGAAGTAAAATGAGAGTTATGGGTGTCCATGTCTGGATGTATCTCAAAAAATAAAGTGAAAATTCTAAAAAACCAGAAGGAACGGAATAAAATGATATAAATGCTTTTAAAGTCAAACAAATGTGGTATGTACGTGTTCGTCTTGAACAGACCTACACGACCATATATAATATTTAATAGTTGAGGGAAGTAAAATGAGAGTTATGGGTGTCCATGTCTGGATGTATCTCAAAAAATAAAGTGAAAATTCTAAAAAACCAGAAGGAACGGAATAAAATGATATAAATGCTTTTAAAGTCAAACAAATGTGGTATGTACGTGTTCGTCTTGAACAGACCTACACGACCATATATAATATTTAATAGTTGAGGGAAGTAAAATGAGAGTTATGGGTGTCCATGTCTGGATGTATCTCAAAAAATAAAGTGAAAATTCTAAAAAACCAGAAGGAACGGAATAAAATGATATAAATGCTTTTAAAGTCAAACAAATGTGGTATGTACGTGTTCGTCTTGAACAGACCTACACGACCATATATAATATTTAATAGTTGAGGGAAGTAAAATGAGAGTTATGGGTGTCCATGTCTGGATGTATCTCAAAAAATAAAGTGAAAATTCTAAAAAACCAGAAGGAACGGAATAAAATGATATAAATGCTTTTAAAGTCAAACAAATGTGGTATGTACGTGTTCGTCTTGAACAGACCTACACGACCATATATAATATTTAATAGTTGAGGGAAGTAAAATGAGAGTTATGGGTGTCCATGTCTGGATGTATCTCAAAAAATAAAGTGAAAATTCTAAAAAACCAGAAGGAACGGAATAAAATGATATAAATGCTTTTAAAGTCAAACAAATGTGGTATGTACGTGTTCGTCTTGAACAGACCTACACGACCATATATAATATTTAATAGTTGAGGGAAGTAAAATGAGAGTTATGGGTGTCCATGTCTGGATGTATCTCAAAAAATAAAGTGAAAATTCTAAAAAACCAGAAGGAACGGAATAAAATGATATAAATGCTTTTAAAGTCAAACAAATGTGGTATGTACGTGTTCGTCTTGAACAGACCTACACGACCATATATAATATTTAATAGTTGAGGGAAGTAAAATGAGAGTTATGGGTGTCCATGTCTGGATGTATCTCAAAAAATAAAGTGAAAATTCTAAAAAACCAGAAGGAACGGAATAAAATGATATAAATGCTTTTAAAGTCAAACAAATGTGGTATGTACGTGTTCGTCTTGAACAGACCTACACGACCATATATAATATTTAATAGTTGAGGGAAGTAAAATGAGAGTTATGGGTGTCCATGTCTGGATGTATCTCAAAAAATAAAGTGAAAATTCTAAAAAACCAGAAGGAACGGAATAAAATGATATAAATGCTTTTAAAGTCAAACAAATGTGGTATGTACGTGTTCGTCTTGAACAGACCTACACGACCATATATAATATTTAATAGTTGAGGGAAGTAAAATGAGAGTTATGGGTGTCCATGTCTGGATGTATCTCAAAAAATAAAGTGAAAATTCTAAAAAAACCAGAAGGAACGGAATAAAATGATATAAATGCTTTTAAAGTCAAACAAATGTGGTATGTACGTGTTCGTCTTGAACAGACCTACACGACCATATATAATATTTAATAGTTGAGGGAAGTAAAATGAGAGTTATGGGTGTCCATGTCTGGATGTATCTCAAAAAATAAAGTGAAAATTCTAAAAAACCAGAAGGAACGGAATAAAATGATATAAATGCTTTTAAAGTCAAACAAATGTGGTATGTACGTGTTCGTCTTGAACAGACCTACACGACCATATATAATATTTAATAGTTGAGGGAAGTAAAATGAGAGTTATGGGTGTCCATGTCTGGATGTATCTCAAAAAATAAAGTGAAAATTCTAAAAAACCAGAAGGAACGGAATAAAATGATATAAATGCTTTTAAAGTCAAACAAATGTGGTATGTACGTGTTCGTCTTGAACAGACCTACACGACCATATATAATATTTAATAGTTGAGGGAAGTAAAATGAGAGTTATGGGTGTCCATGTCTGGATGTATCTCAAAAAATAAAGTGAAAATTCTAAAAAACCAGAAGGAACGGAATAAAATGATATAAATGCTTTTAAAGTCAAACAAATGTGGTATGTACGTGTTCGTCTTGAACCAGACCTACACGACCATATATAATATTTAATAGTTGAGGGAAGTAAAATGAGAGTTATGGGTGTCCATGTCTGGATGTATCTCAAAAAATAAAGTGAAAATTCTAAAAAACCAGAAGGAACGGAATAAAATGATATAAATGCTTTTAAAGTCAAACAAATGTGGTATGTACGTGTTCGTCTTGAACAGACCTACACGACCATATATAATATTTAATAGTTGAGGGAAGTAAAATGAGAGTTATGGGTGTCCATGTCTGGATGTATCTCAAAAAATAAAGTGAAAATTCTAAAAAACCAGAAGGAACGGAATAAAATGATATAAATGCTTTTAAAGTCAAACAAATGTGGTATGTACGTGTTCGTCTTGAACAGACCTACACGACCATATATAATATTTAATAGTTGAGGGAAGTAAAATGAGAGTTATGGGTGTCCATGTCTGGATGTATCTCAAAAAATAAAGTGAAAATTCTAAAAAACCAGAAGGAACGGAATAAAATGATATAAATGCTTTTAAATTCAAACAAATGTGGTATGTACGTGTTCGACTTGAACAGACCTACACGACCATATATAATATTTAATAGTTGAGGGAAGTAAAATGAGAGTTATGGGTGTCCATGTCTGGATGTATCTCAAAAAATAAAGTGAAAATTCTAAAAAACCAGAAGGAACGGAATAAAATGATATAAATGCTTTTAAAGTCAAACAAATGTGGTATGTACGTGTTCGTCTTGAACAGACCTACACGACCATATATAATATTTAATAGTTGAGGGAAGTAAAATGAGAGTTATGGGTGTCCATGTCTGGATGTATCTCAAAAAATAAAGTGAAAATTCTAAAAAACCAGAAGGAACGGAATAAAATGATATAAATGCTTTTAAAGTCAAACAAATGTGGTATGTACGTGTTCGTCTTGAACAGACCTACACGACCATATATAATATTTAATAGTTGAGGGAAGTAAAATGAGAGTTATGGGTGTCCATGTCTGGATGTATCTCAAAAAATAAAGTGAAAATTCTAAAAAACCAGAAGGAACGGAATAAAATGATATAAATGCTTTTAAAGTCAAACAAATGTGGTATGTACGTGTTCGTCTTGAACAGACCTACACGACCATATATAATATTTAATAGTTGAGGGAAGTAAAATGAGAGTTATGGGTGTCCATGTCTGGATGTATCTCAAAAAATAAAGTGAAAATTCTAAAAAACCAGAAGGAACGGAATAAAATGATATAAATGCTTTTAAAGTCAAACAAATGTGGTATGTACGTGTTCGTCTTGAACAGACCTACACGACCATATATAATATTTAATAGTTGAGGGAAGTAAAATGAGAGTTATGGGTGTCCATGTCTGGATGTATCTCAAAAAATAAAGTGAAAATTCTAAAAAACCAGAAGGAACGGAATAAAATGATATAAATGCTTTTAAAGTCAAACAAATGTGGTATGTACGTGTTCGTCTTGAACAGACCTACACGACCATATATAATATTTAATAGTTGAGGGAAGTAAAATGAGAGTTATGGGTGTCCATGTCTGGATGTATCTCAAAAAATAAAGTGAAAATTCTAAAAAACCAGAAGGAACGGAATAAAATGATATAAATGCTTTTAAAGTCAAACAAATGTGGTATGTACGTGTTCGTCTTGAACAGACCTACACGACCATATATAATATTTAATAGTTGAGGGAAGTAAAATGAGAGTTATGGGTGTCCATGTCTGGATGTATCTCAAAAAATAAAGTGAAAATTCTAAAAAACCAGAAGGAACGGAATAAAATGATATAAATGCTTTTAAATTCAAACAAATGTGGTATGTACGTGTTCGCCTTGACAAGACCTACACGCCCATATATAATATTTAATAGTTGAGGGAAGTAAAATGAGAGTTATGGGTGTCCATGTCTGGATGTATCTCAAAAAATAAAGTGAAAATTCTAAAAAACCAGAAGGAACGGAATAAAATGATATAAATGCTTTTAAATTCAAACAAATGTGGTATGTACGTGTTCGTCTTGAACAGACCTACACGACCATATATAATATTTAATAGTTGAGGGAAGTAAAATGAGAGTTATGGGTGTCCATGTCTGGATGTATCTCAAAAAATAAAGTGAAAATTCTAAAAAACCAGAAGGAACGGAATAAAATGATATAAATGCTTTTAAAGTCAAACAAATGTGGTATGTACGTGTTCGTCTTGAACAGACCTACACGACCATATATAATATTTAATAGTTGAGGGAAGTAAAATGAGAGTTATGGGTGTCCATGTCTGGATGTATCTCAAAAAATAAAGTGAAAATTCTAAAAAACCAGAAGGAACGGAATAAAATGATATAAATGCTTTTAAATTCAAACAAATGTGGTATGTACGTGTTCGACTTGAACAGACCTACACGACCATATATAATATTTAATAGTTGAGGGAAGTAAAATGAGAGTTATGGGTGTCCATGTCTGGATGTATCTCAAAAAATAAAGTGAAAATTCTAAAAAACCAGAAGGAACGGAATAAAATGATATAAATGCTTTTAAATTCAAACAAATGTGGTATGTACGTGTTCGTCTTGAACAGACCTACACGACCATATATAATATTTAATAGTTGAGGGAAGTAAAATGAGAGTTATGGGTGTCCATGTCTGGATGTATCTCAAAAAATAAAGTGAAAATTCTAAAAAACCAAACGGAACGGAATAAAATGATATAAATGCTTTTAAAGTCAAACAAATGTGGTATGTACGTGTTCGTCTTGAACAGACCTACACGACCATATATAATATTTAATAGTTGAGGAAGTAAAATGAGAGTTATGGGTGTCCATGTCTGGATGTATCTCAAAAAATAAAGTGAAAATTCTAAAAAACCAGAAGGAACGGAATAAAATGATATAAATGCTTTTAAAGTCAAACAAATGTGGTATGTACGTGTTCGTCTTGAACAGACCTACACGACCATATATAATATTTAATAGTTGAGGGAAGTAAAATGAGAGTTATGGGTGTCCATGTCTGGATGTATCTCAAAAAATAAAGTGAAAATTCTAAAAAACCAGAAGGAACGGAATAAAATGATATAAATGCTTTTAAATTCAAACAAATGTGGTATGTACGTGTTCGTCTTGAACAGACCTACACGACCATATATAATATTTAATAGTTGAGGGAAGTAAAATGAGAGTTATGGGTGTCCATGTCTGGATGTATCTCACAAAATAAAGTGAAAATTCTAAAAAACCAGTAGGAACGGAATAAAAGGATATAAAGCTTTTAAAGTCAAACAAATGTGGAATATGTAACGTGTTCAGTTCTTGAACAGACCTACACGACCATATATAATATTTAATAGTTGAGGGAAGTTAAAATGAGAGTTTTGGGGTGTCCATGTCTGGATGTATCTCAAAAAATAAAGTGAAAATTCTAAAAAAACCAGAAGGAACGGAATAAAATGATATAAATGCTTTTAAAGTCAAACAAATGTGGTATGTACGTGTTCGTCTTGAACAGACCTACACGACCATATATAATATTTAATAGTTGAGGGAAGTAAAATGAGAGTTATGGGTGTCCATGTCTGGATGTATCTCAAAAAATAAAGTGAAAATTCTAAAAAACCAGAAGGAACGGAATAAAATGATATAAATGCTTTTAAAGTCAAACAAATGTGGTATGTACGTGTTCGTCTTGAACAGACCTACACGACCATATATAATATTTAATAGTTGAGGGAAGTAAAATGAGAGTTATGGGTGTCCATGTCTGGATGTATCTCAAAAAATAAAGTGAAAATTCTAAAAAACCAGAAGGAACGGAATAAAATGATATAAATGCTTTTAAAGTCAAACAAATGTGGTATGTACGTGTTCGTCTTGAACAGACCTACACGGAGATATATAATATTTAATAGTTGAGGGAAGTAAAATGAGAGTTATGGGTGTCCATGTCTGGATGTATCTCAAAAAATAAAGTGAAAATTCTAAAAACCAGAAGGAACGGAATAAAATGATATAAATGCTTTTAAAGTCAAACAAATGTGGTATGTACGTGTTCGTCTTGAACAGACCTACACGACCATATATAATATTTAATAGTTGAGGGAAGTAAAATGAGAGTTATGGGTGTCCATGTCTGGATGTATCTCAAAAAATAAAGTGAAAATTCTAAAAAACCAGAAGGAACGGAATAAAATGATATAAATGCTTTTAAAGTCAAACAAATGTGGTATGTACGTGTTCGTCTTGAACAGACCTACACGACCATATAATATTTAATAGTTGAGGGAAGTAAAATGAGAGTTATGGGTGTCCATGTCTGGATGTATCTCAAAAAATAAAGTGAAAATTCTAAAAAACCAGAAGGAACGGAATAAAATGATATAAATGCTTTTAAAGTCAAACAAATGTGGTATGTACGTGTTCGTCTTGAACAGACCTACACGACCATATATAATATTTAATAGTTGAGGGAAGTAAAATGAGAGTTATGGGTGTCCATGTCTGGATGTATCTCAAAAAATAAAGTGAAAATTCTAAAAAACCAGAAGGAACGGAATAAAATGATATAAATGCTTTTAAAGTCAAACAAATGTGGTATGTACGTGTTCGTCTTGAACAGACCTACACGACCATATATAATATTTAATAGTTGAGGGAAGTAAAATGAGAGTTATGGGTGTCCATGTCTGGATGTATCTCAAAAAATAAAGTGAAAATTCTAAAAAACCAGAAGGAACGGAATAAAATGATATAAATGCTTTTAAAGTCAAACAAATGTGGTATGTACGTGTTCGTCTTGAACAGACCTACACGACCATATATAATATTTAATAGTTGAGGGAAGTAAAATGAGAGTTATGGGTGTCCATGTCTGGATGTATCTCAAAAAATAAAGTGAAAATTCTAAAAAACCAGAAGGAACGGAATAAAATGATATAAATGCTTTTAAAGTCAAACAAATGTGGTATGTACGTGTTCGTCTTGAACAGACCTACACGACCATATATAATATTTAATAGTTGAGGGAAGTAAAATGAGAGTTATGGGTGTCCATGTCTGGATGTATCTCAAAAAATAAAGTGAAAATTCTAAAAAACCAGAAGGAACGGAATAAAATGATATAAATGCTTTTAAAGTCAAACAAATGTGGTATGTACGTGTTCGTCTTGAACAGACCTACACGACCATATATAATATTTAATAGTTGACAGAAGTTAAATGAGAGTTATGGGTGTTCATGTCTGATGGTAGCCGAAAAAATAAAGTGAAAATTCTAAAAAACCAGAAGGAACGGAATAAAATGATATAAATGCTTTTAAAGTCAAACAAATGTGGTATGTACGTGTTCGTCTTGAACAGACCTACACGACCATATATAATATTTAATAGTTGAGGGAAGTAAAATGAGAGTTATGGGTGTCCATGTCTGGATGTATCTCAAAAAATAAAGTGAAAATTCTAAAAAACCAGAAGGAACGGAATAAAATGATATAAATGCTTTTAAAGTCAAACAAATGTGGTATGTACGTGTTCGTCTTGAACAGACCTACACGACCATATATAATATTTAATAGTTGAGGGAAGTAAAATGAGAGTTATGGGTGTCCATGTCTGGATGTATCTCAAAAAATAAAGTGAAAATTCTAAAAAACCAGAAGGAACGGAATAAAATGATATAAATGCTTTTAAAGTCAAACAAATGTGGTATGTACGTGTTCGTCTTGAACAGACCTACACGACCATATATAATATTTAATAGTTGAGGGAAGTAAAATGAGAGTTATGGGTGTCCATGTCTGGATGTATCTCAAAAAATAAAGTGAAAATTCTAAAAAACCAGAAGGAACGGAATAAAATGATATAAATGCTTTTAAAGTCAAACAAATGTGGTATGTACGTGTTCGTCTTGAACAGACCTACACGACCATATATAATATTTAATAGTTGAGGGAAGTAAAATGAGAGTTATGGGTGTCCATGTCTGGATGTATCTCAAAAAATAAAGTGAAAATTCTAAAAAACCAGAAGGAACGGAATAAAATGATATAAATGCTTTTAAAGTCAAACAAATGTGGTATGTACGTGTTCGTCTTGAACAGACCTACACGACCATATATAATATTTAATAGTTGAGGGAAGTAAAATGAGAGTTATGGGTGTCCATGTCTGGATGTATCTCAAAAAATAAAGTGAAAATTCTAAAAAACCAGAAGGAACGGAATAAAATGATATAAATGCTTTTAAAGTCAAACAAATGTGGTATGTACGTGTTCGTCTTGAACAGACCTACACGACCATATATAATATTTAATAGTTGAGGGAAGTAAAATGAGAGTTATGGGTGTCCATGTCTGGATGTATCTCAAAAAATAAAGTGAAAATTCTAAAAAACCAGAAGGAACGGAATAAAATGATATAAATGCTTTTAAAGTCAAACAAATGTGGTATGTACGTGTTCGTCTTGAACAGACCTACACGACCATATATAATATTTAATAGTTGAGGGAAGTAAAATGAGAGTTATGGGTGTCCATGTCTGGATGTATCTCAAAAAATAAAGTGAAAATTCTAAAAAACCAGATGGAACGGAATAAAATGATATAAATGCTTTTAAAGTCAAACAAATGTGGTATGTACGTGTTCGTCTTGAACAGACCTACACGACCATATATAATATTTAATAGTTGAGGGAAGTAAAATGAGAGTTATGGGTGTCCATGTCTGGATGTATCTCAAAAAATAAAGTGAAAATTCTAAAAAACCAGAAGGAACGGAATAAAATGATATAAATGCTTTTAAAGTCAAACAAATGTGGTATGTACGTGTTCGTCTTGAACAGACCTACACGACCATATATAATATTTAATAGTTGAGGGAAGTAAAATGAGAGTTATGGGTGTCCATGTCTGGATGTATCTCAAAAAATAAAGTGAAAATTCTAAAAAACCAGATGGAACGGAATAAAATGATATAAATGCTTTTAAAGTCAAACAAATGTGGTATGTACGTGTTCGTCTTGAACAGACCTACACGACCATATATAATATTTAATAGTTGAGGGAAGTAAAATGAGAGTTATGGGTGTCCATGTCTGGATGTATCTCAAAAAATAAAGTGAAAACTCTAAAAAATCAGATGGAACGGAATAAAATGATATAAATGCTTTTAAAGTCAAACAAATGTGGTATGTACGTGTTCGTCTTGAACAGACCTACACGACCATATATAATATTTAATAGTTGAGGGAAGTAAAATGAGAGTTATGGGTGTCCATGTCTGGATGTATCTCAAAAAATAAAGTGAAAATTCTAAAAAACCAGAAGGAACGGAATAAAATGATATAAATGCTTTTAAAGTCAAACAAATGTGGTATGTACGTGTTCGTCTTGAACAGACCTACACGACCATATATAATATTTAATAGTTGAGGGAAGTAAAATGAGAGTTATGGGTGTCCATGTCTGGATGTATCTCAAAAAATAAAGTGAAAATTCCTAAAAAACCAGATGGAACGGAATAAAAATGATATAAATGCTTTTAAAGTCAAACAAATGTGGTATGTACGTGTTCGTCTTGAACAGACCTACACGACCATATATAATATTTAATAGTTGAGGGAAGTAAAATGAGAGTTATGGGTGTCCATGTCTGGATGTATCTCAAAAAATAAAGTGAAAATTCTAAAAAACCAGAAGGAACGGAATAAAATGATATAAATGCTTTTAAAGTCAAACAAATGTGGTATGTACGTGTTCGTCTTGAACAGACCTACACGACCATATATAATATTTAATAGTTGAGGGAAGTAAAATGAGAGTTATGGGTGTCCATGTCTGGATGTATCTCAAAAAATAAAGTGAAAATTCTAAAAAACCAGAAGGAACGGAATAAAATGATATAAATGCTTTTAAAGTCAAACAAATGTGGTATGTACGTGTTCGTCTTGAACAGACCTACACGACCATATATAATATTTAATAGTTGAGGGAAGTAAAATGAGAGTTATGGGTGTCCATGTCTGGATGTATCTCAAAAAATAAAGTGAAAATTCTAAAAAACCAGAAGGAACGGAATAAAATGATATAAATGCTTTTAAAGTCAAACAAATGTGGTATGTACGTGTTCGTCTTGAACAGACCTACACGACCATATATAATATTTAATAGTTGAGGGAAGTAAAATGAGAGTTATGGGTGTCCATGTCTGGATGTATCTCAAAAAATAAAGTGAAAATTCTAAAAAACCAGAAGGAACGGAATAAAATGATATAAATGCTTTTAAAGTCAAACAAATGTGGTATGTACGTGTTCGTCTTGAACAGACCTACACGACCATATATAATATTTAATAGTTGAGGGAAGTAAAATGAGAGTTATGGGTGTCCATGTCTGGATGTATCTCAAAAAATAAAGTGAAAATTCTAAAAAACCAGAAGGAACGGAATAAAATGATATAAATGCTTTTAAAGTCAAACAAATGTGGTATGTACGTGTTCGTCTTGAACAGACCTACACGACCATATATAATATTTAATAGTTGAGGGAAGTAAAATGAGAGTTATGGGTGTCCATGTCTGGATGTATCTCAAAAAATAAAGTGAAAATTCTAAAAAACCAGAAGGAACGGAATAAAATGATATAAATGCTTTTAAAGTCAAACAAATGTGGTATGTACGTGTTCGTCTTGAACAGACCTACACGACCATATATAATATTTAATAGTTGAGGGAAGTAAAATGAGAGTTATGGGTGTCCATGTCTGGATGTATCTCAAAAAATAAAGTGAAAATTCTAAAAAACCAGAAGGAACGGAATAAAATGATATAAATGCTTTTAAAGTCAAACAAATGTGGTATGTACGTGTTCGTCTTGACCAGACCTACACGACCATATATAATATTTAATAGTTGAGGGAAGTAAAATGAGAGTTATGGGTGTCCATGTCTGGATGTATCTCAAAAAATAAAGTGAAAATTCTAAAAAAACCAGAAGGAACGGAATAAAATGATATAAATGCTTTTAAAGTCAAACAAATGTGGTATGTACGTGTTCGTCTTGAACAGACCTACACGACCATATATAATATTTAATAGTTGAGGGAAGTAAAATGAGAGTTATGGGTGTCCATGTCTGGATGTATCTCAAAAAATAAAGTGAAAATTCTAAAAAACCAGAAGGAACGGAATAAAATGATATAAAATGCTTTTAAAGTCAAACAAATGTGGTATGTACGTGTTCGTCTTGAACAGACCTACACGACCATATATAATATTTAATAGTTGAGGGAAGTAAAATGAGAGTTATGGGTGTCCATGTCTGGATGTATCTCAAAAAATAAAGTGAAAATTCTAAAAAACCAGAAGGAACGGAATAAAATGATATAAATGCTTTTAAAGTCAAACAAATGTGGTATGTACGTGTTCGTCTTGAACAGACCTACACGACCATATATAATATTTAATAGTTGAGGGAAGTAAAATGAGAGTTATGGGTGTCCATGTCTGGATGTATCTCAAAAAATAAAGTGAAAATTCTAAAAAACCAGAAGGAACGGAATAAAATGATATAAATGCTTTTAAAGTCAAACAAATGTGGTATGTACGTGTTCGTCTTGAACAGACCTACACGACCATATATAATATTTAATAGTTGAGGGAAGTAAAATGAGAGTTATGGGTGTCCATGTCTGGATGTATCTCAAAAAATAAAGTGAAAATTCTAAAAAACCAGAAGGAACGGAATAAAATGATATAAATGCTTTTAAAGTCAAACAAATGTGGTATGTACGTGTTCGTCTTGAACAGACCTACACGACCATATATAATATTTAATAGTTGAGGGAAGTAAAATGAGAGTTATGGGTGTCCATGTCTGGATGTATCTCAAAAAATAAAGTGAAAATTCTAAAAAACCAGAAGGAACGGAATAAAATGATATAAATGCTTTTAAAGTCAAACAAATGTGGTATGTACGTGTTCGTCTTGAACAGACCTACACGACCATATATAATATTTAATAGTTGAGGGAAGTAAAATGAGAGTTATGGGTGTCCATGTCTGGATGTATCTCAAAAAATAAAGTGAAAATTCTAAAAAACCAGAAGGAACGGAATAAAATGATATAAATGCTTTTAAAGTCAAACAAATGTGGTATGTACGTGTTCGTCTTGAACAGACCTACACGACCATATATAATATTTAATAGTTGAGGGAAGTAAAATGAGAGTTATGGGTGTCCATGTCTGGATGTATCTCAAAAAATAAAGTGAAAATTCTAAAAAACCAGAAGGAACGGAATAAAATGATATAAATGCTTTTAAAGTCAAACAAATGTGGTATGTACGTGTTCGTCTTGAACAGACCTACACGACCATATATAATATTTAATAGTTGAGGGAAGTAAAATGAGAGTTATGGGTGTCCATGTCTGGATGTATCTCAAAAAATAAAGTGAAAATTCTAAAAAACCAGAAGGAACGGAATAAAATGATATAAATGCTTTTAAAGTCAAACAAATGTGGTATGTACGTGTTCGTCTTGAACAGACCTACACGACCATATATAATATTTAATAGTTGAGGGAAGTAAAATGAGAGTTATGGGTGTCCATGTCTGGATGTATCTCAAAAAATAAAGTGAAAATTCTAAAAAACCAGAAGGAACGGAATAAAATGATATAAATGCTTTTAAAGTCAAACAAATGTGGTATGTACGTGTTCGTCTTGAACAGACCTACACGACCATATATAATATTTAATAGTTGAGGGAAGTAAAATGAGAGTTATGGGTGTCCATGTCTGGATGTATCTCAAAAAATAAAGTGAAAATTCTAAAAAAACCAGAAGGAACGGAATAAAATGATATAAATGCTTTTAAAGTCAAACAAATGTGGTATGTACGTGTTCGTCTTGAACAGACCTACACGACCATATATAATATTTAATAGTTGAGGGAAGTAAAATGAGAGTTATGGGTGTCCATGTCTGGATGTATCTCAAAAAATAAAGTGAAAATTCTAAAAAACCAGAAGGAACGGAATAAAATGATATAAATGCTTTTAAAGTCAAACAAATGTGGTATGTACGTGTTCGTCTTGAACAGACCTACACGACCATATATAATATTTAATAGTTGAGGGAAGTAAAATGAGAGTTATGGGTGTCCATGTCTGGATGTATCTCAAAAAATAAAGTGAAAATTCTAAAAAACCAGAAGGAACGGAATAAAATGATATAAATGCTTTTAAAGTCAAACAAATGTGGTATGTACGTGTTCGTCTTGAACAGACCTACACGACCATATATAATATTTAATAGTTGAGGGAAGTAAAATGAGAGTTATGGGTGTCCATGTCTGGATGTATCTCAAAAAATAAAGTGAAAATTCTAAAAAACCAGAAGGAACGGAATAAAATGATATAAATGCTTTTAAAGTCAAACAAATGTGGTATGTACGTGTTCGTCTTGAACAGACCTACACGACCATATATAATATTTAATAGTTGAGGGAAGTAAAATGAGAGTTATGGGTGTCCATGTCTGGATGTATCTCAAAAAATAAAGTGAAAATTCTAAAAAACCAGAAGGAACGGAATAAAATGATATAAATGCTTTTAAAGTCAAACAAATGTGGTATGTACGTGTTCGTCTTGAACAGACCTACACGACCATATATAATATTTAATAGTTGAGGGAAGTAAAATGAGAGTTATGGGTGTCCATGTCTGGATGTATCTCAAAAAATAAAGTGAAAATTCTAAAAAACCAGAAGGAACGGAATAAAATGATATAAATGCTTTTAAAGTCAAACAAATGTGGTATGTACGTGTTCGTCTTGAACAGACCTACACGACCATATATAATATTTAATAGTTGAGGGAAGTAAAATGAGAGTTATGGGTGTCCATGTCTGGATGTATCTCAAAAAATAAAGTGAAAATTCTAAAAAACCAAAAGGAACGGAATAAAATGATATAAATGCTTTTAAATTCAAACAAATGTGGTATGTACGTGTTCGTATTGAACAGACCTACACGACCATATATAATATTTAATAGTTGAGGGAAGTAAAATGAGAGTTATGGGTGTCCATGTCTGGATGTATCTCAAAAAATAAAGTGAAAATTCTAAAAAACCAGAAGGAACGGAATAAAATGATATAAATGCTTTTAAAGTCAAACAAATGTGGTATGTACGTGTTCGTCTTGAACAGACCTACACGACCATATATAATATTTAATAGTTGAGGGAAGTAAAATGAGAGTTATGGGTGTCCATGTCTGGATGTATCTCAAAAAATAAAGTGAAAATTCTAAAAAACCAGAAGGAACGGAATAAAATGATATAAATGCTTTTAAAGTCAAACAAATGTGGTATGTACGTGTTCGTCTTGAACAGACCTACACGACCATATATAATATTTAATAGTTGAGGGAAGTAAAATGAGAGTTATGGGTGTCCATGTCTGGATGTATCTCAAAAAATAAAGTGAAAATTCTAAAAAACCAGAAGGAACGGAATAAAATGATATAAATGCTTTTAAAGTCAAACAAATGTGGTATGTACGTGTTCGTCTTGAACAGACCTACACGACCAAATATAATAATATTTAATAGTTGAGGGAAGTAAAATGAGAGTTATGGGTGTCCATGTCTGGATGTATCTCAAAAAATAAAGTGAAAATTCTAAAAAACCAGAAGGAACGGAATAAAATGATATAAATGCTTTTAAAGTCAAACAAATGTGGTATGTACGTGTTCGTCTTGAACAGACCTACACGACCATATATAATATTTAATAGTTGAGGGAAGTAAAATGAGAGTTATGGGTGTCCATGTCTGGATGTATCTCAAAAAATAAAGTGAAAATTCTAAAAAACCAGAAGGAACGGAATAAAATGATATAAATGCTTTTAAAGTCAAACAAATGTGGTATGTACGTGTTCGTCTTGAACAGACCTACACGACCATATATAATATTTAATAGTTGAGGGAAGTAAAATGAGAGTTATGGGTGTCCATGTCTGGATGTATCTCAAAAAATAAAGTGAAAATTCTAAAAAACCAGAAGGAACGGAATAAAATGATATAAATGCTTTTAAAGTCAAACAAATGTGGTATGTACGTGTTCGTCTTGAACAGACCTACACGACCATATATAATATTTAATAGTTGAGGGAAGTAAAATGAGAGTTATGGGTGTCCATGTCTGGATGTATCTCAAAAAATAAAGTGAAAATTCTAAAAAACCAGAAGGAACGGAATAAAATGATATAAATGCTTTTAAAGTCAAACAAATGTGGTATGTACGTGTTCGTCTTGAACAGACCTACACGACCATATATAATATTTAATAGTTGAGGGAAGTAAAATGAGAGTTATGGGTGTCCATGTCTGGATGTATCTCAAAAAATAAAGTGAAAATTCTAAAAAACCAGAAGGAACGGAATAAAATGATATAAATGCTTTTAAAGTCAAACAAATGTGGTATGTACGTGTTCGTCTTGAACAGACCTACACGACCATATATAATATTTAATAGTTGAGGGAAGTAAAATGAGAGTTATGGGTGTCCATGTCTGGATGTATCTCAAAAAATAAAGTGAAAATTCTAAAAAACCAGAAGGAACGGAATAAAATGATATAAATGCTTTTAAAGTCAAACAAATGTGGTATGTACGTGTTCGTCTTGCACAGACCTACACGACCATATATAATATTTAATAGTTGAGGGAAGTAAAATGAGAGTTATGGGTGTCCATGTCTGGATGTATCTCAAAAAATAAAGTGAAAATTCTAAAAAACCAGAAGGAACGGAATAAAATGATATAAATGCTTTTAAAGTCAAACAAATGTGGTATGTACGTGTTCGTCTTGAACAGACCTACACGACCATATATAATATTTAATAGTTGAGGGAAGTAAAATGAGAGTTATGGGTGTCCATGTCTGGATGTATCTCAAAAAATAAAGTGAAAATTCTAAAAAACCAGAAGGAACGGAATAAAATGATATAAATGCTTTTAAAGTCAAACAAATGTGGTATGTACGTGTTCGTCTTGAACAGACCTACACGACCATATATAATATTTAATAGTTGAGGGAAGTAAAATGAGAGTTATGGGTGTCCATGTCTGGATGTATCTCAAAAATAAAGTGAAAATTCTAAAAAACCAGAAGGAACGGAATAAAATGATATAAATGCTTTTAAAGTCAAACAAATGTGGTATGTACGTGTTCGTCTTGAACAGACCTACACGACCATATATAATATTTAATAGTTGAGGGAAGTAAAATGAGAGTTATGGGTGTCCATGTCTGGATGTATCTCAAAAAATAAAGTGAAAATTCTAAAAAACCAGAAGGAACGGAATAAAATGATATAAATGCTTTTAAAGTCAAACAAATGTGGTATGTACGTGTTCGTCTTGAACAGACCTACACGACCATATATAATATTTAATAGTTGAGGGAAGTAAAATGAGAGTTATGGGTGTCCATGTCTGGATGTATCTCAAAAAATAAAGTGAAAATTCTAAAAAACCAGAAGGAACGGAATAAAATGATATAAATGCTTTTAAAGTCAAACAAATGTGGTATGTACGTGTTCGTCTTGAACAGACCTACACGACCATATATAATATTTAATAGTTGAGGGAAGTAAAATGAGAGTTATGGGTGTCCATGTCTGGATGTATCTCAAAAAATAAAGTGAAAATTCTAAAAAACCAGAAGGAACGGAATAAAATGATATAAATGCTTTTAAAGTCAAACAAATGTGGTATGTACGTGTTCGTCTTGAACAGACCTACACGACCATATATAATATTTAATAGTTGAGGGAAGTAAAATGAGAGTTATGGGTGTCCATGTCTGGATGTATCTCAAAAAATAAAGTGAAAATTCTAAAAAACCAGAAGGAACGGAATAAAATGATATAAATGCTTTTAAAGTCAAACAAATGTGGTATGTACGTGTTCGACTTGAACAGACCTACACGACCATATATAATATTTAATAGTTGAGGGAAGTAAAATGAGAGTTATGGGTGTCCATGTCTGGATGTATCTCAAAAAATAAAGTGAAAATTCTAAAAAACCAGAAGGAACGGAATAAAATGATATAAATGCTTTTAAAGTCAAACAAATGTGGTATGTACGTGTTCGTCTTGAACAGACCTACACGACCATATATAATATTTAATAGTTGAGGGAAGTAAAATGAGAGTTATGGGTGTCCATGTCTGGATGTATCTCAAAAAATAAAGTGAAAATTCTAAAAAACCAGAAGGAACGGAATAAAATGATATAAATGCTTTTAAAGTCAAACAAATGTGGTATGTACGTGTTCGTCTTGAACAGACCTACACGACCATATATAATATTTAATAGTTGAGGGAAGTAAAATGAGAGTTATGGGTGTCCATGTCTGGATGTATCTCAAAAAATAAAGTGAAAATTCTAAAAAAACCAGAAGGAACGGAATAAAATGATATAAATGCTTTTAAAGTCAAACAAATGTGGTATGTACGTGTTCGTCTTGAACAGACCTACACGACCATATATAATATTTAATAGTTGAGGGAAGTAAAATGAGAGTTATGGGTGTCCATGTCTGGATGTATCTCAAAAAATAAAGTGAAAATTCTAAAAAACCAGAAGGAACGGAATAAAATGATATAAATGCTTTTAAAGTCAAACAAATGTGGTATGTACGTGTTCGTCTTGAACAGACCTACACGACCATATATAATATTTAATAGTTGAGGGAAGTAAAATGAGAGTTATGGGTGTCCATGTCTGGATGTATCTCAAAAAATAAAGTGAAAATTCTAAAAAACCAGAAGGAACGGAATAAAATGATATAAATGCTTTTAAAGTCAAACAAATGTGGTATGTACGTGTTCGTCTTGAACAGACCTACACGACCATATATAATATTTAATAGTTGAGGGAAGTAAAATGAGAGTTATGGGTGTCCATGTCTGGATGTATCTCAAAAAATAAAGTGAAAATTCTAAAAAAACCAGAAGGAACGGAATAAAATGATATAAATGCTTTTAAAGTCAAACAAATGTGGTATGTACGTGTTCGTCTTGAACAGACCTACACGACCATATATAATATTTAATAGTTGAGGGAAGTAAAATGAGAGTTATGGGTGTCCATGTCTGTATGTATCTGAAAAAATAAAGTGAAAACTCTAAAAAACCAGAAGGAAATTAATAAAATGATATAAATGCTTTTTAAGTCAAACAAATGTGGTATGTACGTGTTCGTCTTGAACAAACCTACACGACCATATATAATATTTAATAGTTGAGGGAAGTTAAAAATAAGTTATGGGTGTCCATGTCTGGATTGTATCTCAAAAAATAAAGTGAAAAATTCTAAAAAACCAGAAGGAACGGAATAAAATGATATAAATGCTTTTAAATTCAAACAAATGTGGTATGTACGTGTTCGTCTTGAACAGACCTACACGACCATATATAATATTTAATAGTTGAGGGAAGTAAAATGAGAGTTATGGGTGTCCATGTCTGGATGTATCTCAAAAAATAAAGTGAAAATTCTAAAAAACCAGAAGGAACGGAATAAAATGATATAAATGCTTTTAAATTCAAACAAATGTGGTATGTACGTGTTCGCCTTGAACAGACCTACACGACCATATATAATATTTAATAGTTGAGGGAAGTAAAATGAGAGTTATGGGTGTCCATGTCTGGATGTATCTCAAAAAATAAAGTGAAAATTCTAAAAAACCAGAAGGAACGGAATAAAATGATATAAATGCTTTTAAATTCAAACAAATGTGGTATGTACGTGTTCGTCTTGAACAGACCTACACGACCATATATAATATTTAATAGTTGAGGGAAGTAAAATGAGAGTTATGGGTGTCCATGTCTGGATGTATCTCAAAAATAAAGTGAAAATTCTAAAAAACCAGAAGGAACGGAATAAAATGATATAAATGCTTTTAAAGTCAAACAAATGTGGTATGTACGTGTTCGTCTTGAACAGACCTACACGACCATATATAATATTTAATAGTTGAGGGAAGTAAAATGAGAGTTATGGGTGTCCATGTCTGGATGTATCTCAAAAAATAAAGTGAAAATTCTAAAAAACCAGAAGGAACGGAATAAAATGATATAAATGCTTTTAAAGTCAAACAAATGTGGTATGTACGTGTTCGTCTTGAACAGACCTACACGACCATATATAATATTTAATAGTTGAGGGAAGTAAAATGAGAGTTATGGGTGTCCATGTCTGGATGTATCTCAAAAAATAAAGTGAAAATTCTAAAAAACCAGAAGGAACGGAATAAAATGATATAAATGCTTTTAAAGTCAAACAAATGTGGTATGTACGTGTTCGTCTTGAACAGACCTACACGACCATATATAATATTTAATAGTTGAGGGAAGTAAAATGAGAGTTATGGGTGTCCATGTCTGGATGTATCTCAAAAAATAAAGTGAAAATTCTAAAAAACCAAATGGAACGGAATAAAATGATATAAATGCTTTTAAAGTCAAACAAATGTGGTATGTACGTGTTCGTCTTGAACAGACCTACACGACCATATATAATATTTAATAGTTGAGGGAAGTAAAATGAGAGTTATGGGTGTCCATGTCTGGATGTATCTCAAAAAATAAAGTGAAAATTCTAAAAAACCAGAAGGAACGGAATAAAATGATATAAATGCTTTTAAAGTCAAACAAATGTGGTATGTACGTGTTCGTCTTGAACAGACCTACACGACCATATATAATATTTAATAGTTGAGGGAAGTAAAATGAGAGTTATGGGTGTCCATGTCTGGATGTATCTCAAAAAATAAAGTGAAAATTCTAAAAAACCAGATGGAACGGAATAAAATGATATAAATGCTTTTAAAGTCAAACAAATGTGGTATGTACGTGTTCGTCTTGAACAGACCTACACGACCATATATAATATTTAATAGTTGAGGGAAGTAAAATGAGAGTTATGGGTGTCCATGTCTGGATGTATCTCAAAAAATAAAGTGAAAATTCTAAAAAACCAGAAGGAACGGAATAAAATGATATAAATGCTTTTAAAGTCAAACAAATGTGGTATGTACGTGTTCGTCTTGAACAGACCTACACGACCATATATAATATTTAATAGTTGAGGGAAGTAAAATGAGAGTTATGGGTGTCCATGTCTGGATGTATCTCAAAAAATAAAGTGAAAATTCTAAAAAACCAGAAGGAACGGAATAAAATGATATAAATGCTTTTAAAGTCAAACAAATGTGGTATGTACGTGTTCGTCTTGAACAGACCTACACGACCATATATAATATTTAATAGTTGAGGGAAGTAAAATGAGAGTTATGGGTGTCCATGTCTGGATGTATCTCAAAAAATAAAGTGAAAATTCTAAAAAACCAGAAGGAACGGAAATAAAATGATATAAATGCTTTTAAAGTCAAACAAATGTGGTATGTACGTGTCGTAGCCTTGAACAGAACTACACAACCATATATAATATTTAATAGTTGAAGGAAGTAAAATGAGAGTTATGGGTGTCCATGTCTGGATGTATCTCAAAAAATAAAGTGAAAATTCTAAAAAACCAGAAGGAACGGAATAAAATGATATAAATGCTTTTAAAGTCAAACAAATGTGGTATGTACGTGTTCGTCTTGAACAGACCTACACGACCATATATAATATTTAATAGTTGAGGAAGTAAAATGAGAGTTATGGGTGTCCATGTCTGGATGTATCTCAAAAAATAAAGTGAAAATTCTAAAAAACCAGAAGGAACGGAATAAAATGATATAAATGCTTTTAAAGTCAAACAAATGTGGTATGTACGTGTTCGTCTTGAACAGACCTACACGACCATATATAATATTTAATAGTTGAGGGAAGTAAAATGAGAGTTATGGGTGTCCATGTCTGGATGTATCTCAAAAAATAAAGTGAAAATTCTAAAAAACCAGAAGGAACGGAATAAAATGATATAAATGCTTTTAAAGTCAAACAAATGTGGTATGTACGTGTTCGTCTTGAACAGACCTACACGACCATATATAATATTTAATAGTTGAGGGAAGTAAAATGAGAGTTATGGGTGTCCATGTCTGGATGTATCTCAAAAAATAAAGTGAAAATTCTAAAAAACCAGAAGGAACGGAATAAAATGATATAAATGCTTTTAAATTCAAACAAATGTGGTATGTACGTGTTCGTCTTGAACAGACCTACACGACCATATATAATATTTAATAGTTGAGGGAAGTAAAATGAGAGTTATGGGTGTCCATGTCTGGATGTATCTCAAAAAATAAAGTGAAAAATTCTAAAAAACCAGAAGGAACGGAATAAAATGATATAAATGCTTTTAAATTCAAACAAATGTGGTATGTACGTGTTCGCCTTGAACAGACCTACACGACCATATATAATATTTAATAGTTGAGGGAAGTAAAATGAGAGTTATGGGTGTCCATGTCTGGATGTATCTCAAAAAATAAAGTGAAAATTCTAAAAAAACCAGAAGGAACGGAATAAAATGATATAAATGCTTTTAAATTCAAACAAATGTGGTATGTACGTGTTCGTCGTGAACAGACCTACACGACCATATATAAACTTTAATAGTTGAGGGAAGTAAAATGAGAGTTATGGGTGTCCATGTCTGGATGTATCTCAAAAAATAAAGTGAAAATTCTAAAAAACCAGAAGGAACGGAATAAAATGATATAAATGCTTTTAAATTCAAACAAATGTGGTATGTACGTGTTCGTCTTGAACAGACCTACACGACCATATATAATATTTAATAGTTGAGGGAAGTAAAATGAGAGTTATGGGTGTCCATGTCTGGATGTATCTCAAAAAATAAAGTGAAAATTCTAAAAAACCAGAAGGAACGGAATAAAATGATATAAATGCTTTTAAATTCAAACAAATGTGGTATGTACGTGTTCGTCTTGAACCGACCTACACGACCATATATAATATTTAATAGTTGAGGGAAGTAAAATGAGAGTTATGGGTGTCCATGTCTGGATGTATCTCAAAAAATAAAGTGAAAATTCTAAAAACCAGAAGGAACGGAATAAAATGATATAAATGCTTTTAAAGTCAAACAAATGTGGTATGTACGTGTTCGTCTTGAACAGACCTACACGACCATATATAATATTTAATAGTTGAGGGAAGTAAAATGAGAGTTATGGGTGTCCATGTCTGGATGTATCTCAAAAAATAAAGTGAAAATTCTAAAAAACCAGAAGGAACGGAATAAAATGATATAAATGCTTTTAAAGTCAAACAAATGTGGTATGTACGTGTTCGTCTTGAACAGACCTACACGACCATATATAATATTTAATAGTTGAGGGAAGTAAAATGAGAGTTATGGGTGTCCATGTCTGGATGTATCTCAAAAAATAAAGTGAAAATTCTAAAAAACCAGATGGAACGGAATAAAATGATATAAAATGCTTTTAAAGTCAAACAAATGTGGTATGTACGTGTTCGTCTTGAACAGACCTACACGACCATATATAATATTTAATAGTTGAGGGAAGTAAAATGAGAGTTATGGGTGTCCATGTCTGGATGTATCTCAAAAAATAAAGTGAAAATTCTAAAAAACCAGAAGGAACGGAATAAAATGATATAAATGCTTTTAAAGTCAAACAAATGTGGTATGTACGTGTTCGTCTTGAACAGACCTACACGACCATATATAATATTTAATAGTTGAGGGAAGTAAAATGAGAGTTATGGGTGTCCATGTCTGGATGTATCTCAAAAAATAAAGTGAAAATTCTAAAAAACCAGAAGGAACGGAATAAAATGATATAAATGCTTTTAAAGTCAAACAAATGTGGTATGTACGTGTTCGTCTTGAACAGACCTACACGACCATATATAATATTTAATAGTTGAGGGAAGTAAAATGAGAGTTATGGGTGTCCATGTCTGGATGTATCTCAAAAAATAAAGTGAAAATTCTAAAAAAACCAGAAGGAACGGAATAAAATGATATAAATGCTTTTAAAGTCAAACAAATGTGGTATGTACGTGTTCGTCTTGAACAGACCTACACGACCATATATAATATTTAATAGTTGAGGGAAGTAAAATGAGAGTTATGGGTGTCCATGTCTGGATGTATCTCAAAAAATAAAGTGAAAATTCTAAAAAACCAGAAGGAACGGAATAAAATGATATAAATGCTTTTAAAGTCAAACAAATGTGGTATGTACGTGTTCGTCTTGAACAGACCTACACGACCATATATAATATTTAATAGTTGAGGGAAGTAAAATGAGAGTTATGGGTGTCCATGTCTGGATGTATCTCAAAAAATAAAGTGAAAATTCTAAAAAACCAGAAGGAACGGAATAAAATGATATAAATGCTTTTAAAGTCAAACAAATGTGGTATGTACGTGTTCGTCTTGAACAGACCTACACGACCATATATAATATTTAATAGTTGAGGGAAGTAAAATGAGAGTTATGGGTGTCCATGTCTGGATGTATCTCAAAAAATAAAGTGAAAATTCTAAAAAACCAGAAGGAACGGAATAAAATGATATAAATGCTTTTAAAGTCAAACAAATGTGGTATGTACGTGTTCGTCTTGAACAGACCTACACGACCATATATAATATTTAATAGTTGAGGGAAGTAAAATGAGAGTTATGGGTGTCCATGTCTGGATGTATCTCAAAAAATAAAGTGAAAATTCTAAAAAACCAGAAGGAACGGAATAAAATGATATAAATGCTTTTAAAGTCAAACAAATGTGGTATGTACGTGTTCGTCTTGAACAGACCTACACGACCATATATAATATTTAATAGTTGAGGGAAGTAAAATGAGAGTTATGGGTGTCCATGTCTGGATGTATCTCAAAAAATAAAGTGAAAATTCTAAAAAACCAGAAGGAACGGAATAAAATGATATAAATGCTTTTAAAGTCAAACAAATGTGGTATGTACGTGTTCGTCTTGAACAGACCTACACGACCATATATAATATTTAATAGTTGAGGGAAGTAAAATGAGAGTTATGGGTGTCCATGTCTGGATGTATCTCAAAAAATAAAGTGAAAATTCTAAAAAACCAGAAGGAACGGAATAAAATGATATAAATGCTTTTAAAGTCAAACAAATGTGGTATGTACGTGTTCGTCTTGACCAGACCTACACGACCATATATAATATTTAATAGTTGAGGGAAGTAAAATGAGAGTTATGGGTGTCCATGTCTGGATGTATCTCAAAAAATAAAGTGAAAATTCTAAAAAACCAGAAGGAACGGAATAAAATGATATAAATGCTTTTAAATTCAAACAAATGTGGTATGTACGTGTTCGTCTTGAACAGACCTACACGACCATATATAATATTTAATAGTTGAGGGAAGTAAAATGAGAGTTATGGGTGTCCATGTCTGGATGTATCTCAAAAAATAAAGTGAAAATTCTAAAAAACCAGAAGGAACGGAATAAAATGATATAAATGCTTTTTAAAGTTCAAACAAATGTGGTATGTACGTGTTCGTCTTGAACAGACCTACACGACCATATATAATATTTAATAGTTGAGGGAAGTAAAATGAGAGTTATGGGTGTCCATGTCTGGATGTATCTCAAAAAATAAAGTGAAAATTCTAAAAAACCAGAAGGAACGGAATAAAATGATATAAATGCTTTTAAAGTCAAACAAATGTGGTATGTACGTGTTCGTCTTGAACAGACCTACACGACCATATATAATATTTAATAGTTGAGGGAAGTAAAATGAGAGTTATGGGTGTCCATGTCTGGATGTATCTCAAAAAATAAAGTGAAAATTCTAAAAAACCAGAAGGAACGGAATAAAATGATATAAATGCTTTTAAAGTCAAACAAATGTGGTATGTACGTGTTCGTCTTGAACAGACCTACACGACCATATATAATATTTAATAGTTGAGGGAAGTAAAATGAGAGTTATGGGTGTCCATGTCTGGATGTATCTCAAAAAATAAAGTGAAAATTCTAAAAAACCAGAAGGAACGGAATAAAATGATATAAATGCTTTTAAAGTCAAACAAATGTGGTATGTACGTGTTCGTCTTGAACAGACCTACACGACCATATATAATATTTAATAGTTGAGGGAAGTAAAATGAGAGTTATGGGTGTCCATGTCTGGATGTATCTCAAAAAATAAAGTGAAAATTCTAAAAAAACCAGAAGGAACGGAATAAAATGATATAAATGCTTTTAAAGTCAAACAAATGTGGTATGTACGTGTTCGTCTTGAACAGACCTACACGACCATATATAATATTTAATAGTTGAGGGAAGTAAAATGAGAGTTATGGGTGTCCATGTCTGGATGTATCTCAAAAAATAAAGTGAAAATTCTAAAAAACCAGAAGGAACGGAATAAAATGATATAAATGCTTTTAAAGTCAAACAAATGTGGTATGTACGTGTTCGTCTTGAACAGACCTACACGACCATATATAATATTTAATAGTTGAGGGAAGTAAAATGAGAGTTATGGGTGTCCATGTCTGGATGTATCTCAAAAAATAAAGTGAAAATTCTAAAAAACCAGAAGGAACGGAATAAAATGATATAAATGCTTTTAAAGTCAAACAAATGTGGTATGTACGTGTTCGTCTTGAACAGACCTACACGACCATATATAATATTTAATAGTTGAGGGAAGTAAAATGAGAGTTATGGGTGTCCATGTCTGGATGTATCTCAAAAAATAAAGTGAAAATTCTAAAAAACCAGAAGGAACGGAATAAAATGATATAAATGCTTTTAAAGTCAAACAAATGTGGTATGTACGTGTTCGTCTTGAACAGACCTACACGACCATATATAATATTTAATAGTTGAGTTAAGTAAAATGAGAGTTATGGGTGTCCATGTCTGGATGTATCTCAAAAAATAAAGTGAAAATTCTAAAAAACCAGAAGGAACGGAATAAAATGATATAAATGCTTTTAAAGTCAAACAAATGTGGTATGTACGTGTTCGTCTTGAACAGACCTACACGACCATATATAATATTTAATAGTTGAGGGAAGTAAAATGAGAGTTATGGGTGTCCATGTCTGGATGTATCTCAAAAAATAAAGTGAAAATTCTAAAAAACCAGAAGGAACGGAATAAAATGATATAAATGCTTTTAAAGTCAAACAAATGTGGTATGTACGTGTTCGTCTTGAACAGACCTACACGACCATATATAATATTTAATAGTTGAGGGAAGTAAAATGAGAGTTATGGGTGTCCATGTCTGGATGTATCTCAAAAAATAAAGTGAAAATTCTAAAAAACCAGAAGGAACGGAATAAAATGATATAAATGCTTTTAAAGTCAAACAAATGTGGTATGTACGTGTTCGTCTTGAACAGACCTACACGACCATATATAATATTTAATAGTTGAGGGAAGTAAAATGAGAGTTATGGGTGTCCATGTCTGGATGTATCTCAAAAAATAAAGTGAAAATTCTAAAAACCAGAAGGAACGGAATAAAATGATATAAATGCTTTTAAAGTCAAACAAATGTGGTATGTACGTGTTCGTCTTGAACAGACCTACACGACCATATATAATATTTAATAGTTGAGGGAAGTAAAATGAGAGTTATGGGTGTCCATGTCTGGATGTATCTCAAAAAATAAAGTGAAAATTCTAAAAAACCAGAAGGAACGGAATAAAATGATATAAATGCTTTTAAAGTCAAACAAATGTGGTATGTACGTGTTCGTCTTGAACAGACCTACACGACCATATATAATATTTAATAGTTGAGGGAAGTAAAATGAGAGTTATGGGTGTCCATGTCTGGATGTATCTCAAAAAATAAAGTGAAAATTCTAAAAAACCAGAAGGAACGGAATAAAATGATATAAATGCTTTTAAATTCAAACAAATGTGGTATGTACGTGTTTAATAGTTGAGGGAAGTAAAATGAGAGTTATGGGTGTCCATGTCTGGATGTATCTCAAAAAATAAAGTGAAAATTCTAAAAAACCAGAAGGAACGGAATAAAATGATATAAATGCTTTTAAAGTCAAACAAATGTGGTATGTACGTGTTCGTCTTGAACAGACCTACACGACCATATATAATATTTAATAGTTGAGGGAAGTAAAATGAGAGTTATGGGTGTCCATGTCTGGATGTATCTCAAAAAATAAAGTGAAAATTCTAAAAAAACCAGAAGGAACGGAATAAAATGATATAAATGCTTTTAAAGTCAAACAAATGTGGTATGTACGTGTTCGTCTTGAACAGACCTACACGACCATATATAATATTTAATAGTTGAGGGAAGTAAAATGAGAGTTATGGGTGTCCATGTCTGGATGTATCTCAAAAAATAAAGTGAAAATTCTAAAAAACCAGAAGGAACGGAATAAAATGATATAAATGCTTTTAAAGTCAAACAAATGTGGTATGTACGTGTTCGTCTTGAACAGACCTACACGACCATATATAATATTTAATAGTTGAGGGAAGTAAAATGAGAGTTATGGGTGTCCATGTCTGGATGTATCTCAAAAAATAAAGTGAAAATTCTAAAAAAACAGATGGAACGGAATAAAATGATATAAATGTCTTTAAAGTCAAACAAATGTGGTATGTACGTGTTCGTCTTGAACAGACCTACACGACCATATATAATATTTAATAGTTGAGGGAAGTAAAATGAGAGTTATGGGTGTCCATGTCTGGATGTATCTCAAAAAATAAAGTGAAAATTCTAAAAAACCAGAAGGAACGGAATAAAATGATATAAATGCTTTTAAAGTCAAACAAATGTGGTATGTACGTGTTCGTCTTGAACAGACCTACACGACCATATATAATATTTAATAGTTGAGGGAAGTAAAATGAGAGTTATGGGTGTCCATGTCTGGATGTATCTCAAAAAATAAAGTGAAAATTCTAAAAAACCAGAAGGAACGGAATAAAATGATATAAATGCTTTTAAAGTCAAACAAATGTGGTATGTACGTGTTCGTCTTGAACAGACCTACACGACCATATATAATATTTAATAGTTGAGGGAAGTAAAATGAGAGTTATGGGTGTCCATGTCTGGATGTATCTCAAAAAATAAAGTGAAAATTCTAAAAAAACCAGAAGGAACGGAATAAAATGATATAAATGCTTTTAAAGTCAAACAAATGTGGTATGTACGTGTTCGTCTTGAACAGACGTACACGACCATATATAATATTTAATAGTTGAGGGAAAAAAAATGAGAGTTATGGGTGTCCATGTCTGGATGTATCTCAAAAAATAAAGTGAAAATTCTAAAAAACCAGAAGGAACGGAATAAAATGATATAAATGCTTTTAAAGTCAAACAAATGTGGTATGTACGTGTTCGTCTTGAACAGACCTACACGACCATATATAATATTTAATAGTTGAGGGAAGTAAAATGAGAGTTATGGGTGTCCATGTCTGGATGTATCTCAAAAAATAAAGTGAAAATTCTAAAAAACCAGAAGGAACGGAATAAAATGATATAAATGCTTTTAAAGTCAAACAAATGTGGTATGTACGTGTTCGTCTTGAACAGACCTACACGACCATATATAATATTTAATAGTTGAGGGAAGTAAAATGAGAGTTATGGGTGTCCATGTCTGGATGTATCTCAAAAAATAAAGTGAAAATTCTAAAAAACCAGAAGGAACGGAATAAAATGATATAAATGCTTTTAAAGTCAAACAAATGTGGTATGTACGTGTTCGTCTTGAACAGACCTACACGACCATATATAATATTTAATAGTTGAGGGAAGTAAAATGAGAGTTATGGGTGTCCATGTCTGGATGTATCTCAAAAAATAAAGTGAAAATTCTAAAAAACCAGAAGGAACGGAATAAAATGATATAAATGCTTTTAAAGTCAAACAAATGTGGTATGTACGTGTTCGTCTTGAACAGACCTACACGACCATATATAATATTTAATAGTTGAGGGAAGTAAAATGAGAGTTATGGGTGTCCATGTCTGGATGTATCTCAAAAAATAAAGTGAAAATTCTAAAAAACCAGAAGGAACGGAATAAAATGATATAAATGCTTTTAAAGTCAAACAAATGTGGTATGTACGTGTTCGTCTTGAACAGACCTACACGACCATATATAATATTTAATAGTTGAGGGAAGTTAAATGAGAGTTATGGGTGTCCATGTCTGGATGTATCTCAAAAAATAAAGTGAAAATTCTAAAAAACCAGAAGGAACGGAATAAAATGATATAAATGCTTTTAAAGTCAAACAAATGTGGTATGTACGTGTTCGTCTTGAACAGACCTACACGACCATATATAATATTTAATAGTTGAGGGAAGTAAAATGAGAGTTATGGGTGTCCATGTCTGGATGTATCTCAAAAAATAAAGTGAAAATTCTAAAAAAACCAGAAGGAACGGAATAAAATGATATAAATGCTTTTAAAGTCAAACAAATGTGGTATGTACGTGTTCGTCTTGAACAGACCTACACGACCATATATAATATTTAATAGTTGAGGGAAGTAAAATGAGAGTTATGGGTGTCCATGTCTGGATGTATCTCAAAAAATAAAGTGAAAATTCTAAAAAACCAGAAGGAACGGAATAAAATGATATAAATGCTTTTAAAGTCAAACAAATGTGGTATGTACGTGTTCGTCTTGAACAGACCTACACGACCATATATAATATTTAATAGTTGAGGGAAGTAAAATGAGAGTTATGGGTGTCCATGTCTGGATGTATCTCAAAAAATAAAGTGAAAATTCTAAAAAACCAGAAGGAAACGGAATAAAATGATATAAATGCTTTTAAAGTCAAACAAATGTGGTATGTACGTGTTCGTCTTGAACAGACCTACACGACCATATATAATATTTAATAGTTGAGGGAAGTAAAATGAGAGTTATGGGTGTCCATGTCTGGATGTATCTCAAAAAATAAAGTGAAAATTCTAAAAAACCAGAAGGAACGGAATAAAATGATATAAATGCTTTTAAAGTCAAACAAATGTGGTATGTACGTGTTCGTCTTGAACAGACCTACACGACCATATATAATATTTAATAGTTGAGGGAAGTAAAATGAGAGTTATGGGTGTCCATGTCTGGATGTATCTCAAAAAATAAAGTGAAAATTCTAAAAAACCAGAAGGAACGGAATAAAATGATATAAATGCTTTTAAAGTCAAACAAATGTGGTATGTACGTGTTCGTCTTGAACAGACCTACACGACCATATATAATATTTAATAGTTGAGGGAAGTAAAATGAGAGTTATGGGTGTCCATGTCTGGATGTATCTCAAAAAATAAAGTGAAAATTCTAAAAAAACCAGAAGGAACGGAATAAAATGATATAAATGCTTTTAAAGTCAAACAAATGTGGTATGTACGTGTTCGTCTTGAACCAGACCTACACGACCATATATATATTTAATAGTTGAGGGAAGTAAAATGAGAGTTATGGGTGTCCATGTCTGGATGTATCTCAAAAAATAAAGTGAAAATTCTAAAAAACCAGAAGGAACGGAATAAAATGATATAAATGCTTTTAAAGTCAAACAAATGTGGTATGTACGTGTTCGTCTTGAACAGACCTACACGACCATATATAATATTTAATAGTTGAGGGAAGTAAAATGAGAGTTATGGGTGTCCATGTCTGGATGTATCTCAAAAAATAAAGTGAAAATTCTAAAAAACCAGAAGGAACGGAATAAAATGATATAAATGCTTTTAAAGTCAAACAAATGTGGTATGTACGTGTTCGTCTTGAACAGACCTACACGACCATATATAATATTTAATAGTTGAGGGAAGTAAAATGAGAGTTATGGGTGTCCATGTCTGGATGTATCTCAAAAAATAAAGTGAAAAACCTACACGACCATATATAATATTTAATAGTTGACAGAAGTTAAATGAGAGTTATGGGTTTCCGTGTCTGGATGTATCTCAAAAAATAAGTGAAAAATTCTAAAAAACCAGATGGAACGGAATAAAATGGTATAAATTATTTTAACGTCAAACAAATGTGGTATGTGCGCGTTCGTCTTGAACAGACTCTTACTCACGACCATAATATAAATATTGTTAATAGGAAGGGAAATAAAATGAAGAGTTTATGGGTGTCAATGTCTGGCATGTATACTCAAAAAAATAAAGTGAAAATTCTAAAAAACCAGATGGAACGGAATAAAATGCTATAAATGCTTTTAAAGTCAAACAAAATGTTTTGGTTTGTACGTCAGTTAGTCAGTGATCACAGATCCAACACGGACCATAATATTAATATTTTAATAGTTGTGAAGGGAAAGTAAAATGAGAGTTATGGGTGTCCATGATCTGGGATGTAATCTTCAAAATTAAAGTGAAAATTCTAAAAAACAAGAAGGAACGGAATTAAATGATATAAATGCTTTTAAAATTAAAAAATGTGGTTGTCGTGTTCGCCTTGCCCAGATACAGACTTATTAATATTTAATAGTCAATGCTTTTAAAGTCAAACAAATGTGGTATGTACGTGTTCGTCTTGAACAGACCTACACGACCATATATAATGAGCGTTATGGGTGTGTCAAAGTCAGCACGACATATAACAATAAAGTTGGAAATATATTTAAAAGGGAAACAGTTGGAACTGATTAAAATGTTATAAACTGTTTGATATAAGGTCAAAAAAATGTGGCTATGTACGTGTTCGTTTGAACCAGAAGAACGACAATATATAAGATTTAAAAATGCTTTTAGGATAGATCATACAAATGAGTGTATGTACTGTTCGGTTGTATCTCAAAAAAGACCTACACATCTTAACAATATTTAAAAAAACCAGACTGGAACGCGAGAATGAGAGTAAATATGAGAGTTATGGGTGTCCATGTCTGGATGTATCTCAAAAAATAAAGTGAAAATTCTAAAAAACCAGAAGGAACGGAATAAAATGATATAAATGCTTTTAAAGTCAAACAAATGTGGTATGTACGTGTTCGTCTTGAACAGACCTACACGACCATATATAATATTTAATAGTTGAGGGAAGTAAAATGAGAGTTATGGGTGTCCATGTCTGGATGTATCTCAAAAAATAAAGTGAAAATTCTAATGGTATGTACGCTGTTTCGTATTGACAGACCTACAGACATTATATAATATATACATAGTTGAGGAAGGTAAATAGCGTGTTAGAGGGTGTCATGTCTGGATGTATCTCAAAAAAATAAGTGAAATTTCAAAAAAAGATGTTTTAAAGTCAAACAAATGTGGTATGTACGTGTTGCTCTTGAGCAGACCTACACGACCATATATAATATTTAATAGTTGAGGGAAGTAAAATGAGAGTTATGGGTGTCCATGTCTGGATGTATCTCAAAAAATAAAGTGAAAATTCTAAAAAACCAGAAGGAACGGAATAAAATGATATAAATTCTTTTAAAGTCAAACAAATGTGGTATGTACGTGTTCGTCTTGAACAGACCTACACGACCATATATAATATTTAATAGTTGAGGGAAGTAAAATGAGAGTTATGGGTGTCCATGTCTGGATGTATCTCAAAAAAATAAAGTGAAAATTCTAAAAAACCAGAAGGAACGGAATAAAATGATATAAATGCTTTTAAAGTCAAACAAATGTGGTATGTACGTGTTCGTCTTGAACAGACCTACACGACCATATATAATATTTAATAGTTGAGGGAAGTAAAATGAGAGTTATGGGTGTCCATGTCTGGATGTATCTCAAAAAATAAAGTGAAAATTCTAAAAAAACCAGAAGGAACGGAATAAAATGATATAAATGCTTTTAAAGTCAAACAAATGTGGTATGTACGTGTTCGTCTTGAACAGACCTACACGACCATATATAATATTTAATAGTTGAGGGAAGTAAAATGAGAGTTATGGGTGTCCATGTCTGGATGTATCTCAAAAAATAAAGTGAAAATTCTAAAAAACCAGAAGGAACGGAATAAAATAATATAAATGCTTTTAAAGTCAAACAAATGTGGTATGTACGTGTTCGTCTTGAACAGACCTACACGACCATATATAATATTTAATAGTTGAGGGAAGTAAAATGAGAGTTATGGGTGTCCATGTCTGGATGTATCTCAAAAAATAAAGTGAAAATTCTAAAAAACCAGAAGGAACGGAATAAAATGATATAAATGCTTTTAAAGTCAAACAAATGTGGTATGTACGTGTTCGTCTTGAACAGACCTACACGACCATATATAATATTTAATAGTTGAGGGAAGTAAAATGAGAGTTATGGGTGTCCATGTCTGGATGTATCTCAAAAAATAAAGTGAAAATTCTAAAAAACCAGAAGGAACGGAATAAAATGATATAAATGCTTTTAAAGTCAAACAAATGTGGTATGTACGTGTTCGTCTTGAACAGACCTACACGACCATATATAATATTTAATAGTTGAGGGAAGTAAAATGAGAGTTATGGGTGTCCATGTCTGGATGTATCTCAAAAAATAAAGTGAAAATTCTAAAAAACCAGAAGGAACGGAATAAAATGATATAAATGCTTTTTAAAGTCAAACAATGTGGTATGTACGTGTTCGTCTTGAACAGACCTACACGACCATATATAATATTTAATAGTTGAGGGAAGTAAAATGAGAGTTATGGGTGTCCATGTCTGGATGTATCTCAAAAAATAAAGTGAAAAATTCTAAAAAACCAGAAGGAACGGAATAAAATGATATAAATGCTTTTAAAGTCAAACAAATGTGGTATGTACGTGTTCGTCTTGAACAGACCTACACGACCATATATAATATTTAATAGTTGAGGGAAGTAAAATGAGAGTTATGGGTGTCCATGTCTGGATGTATCTCAAAAAATAAAGTGAAAATTCTAAAAAACCAGATGGAACGGAATAAAATGATATAAATGCTTTTAAAGTCAAACAAATGTGGTATGTACTTGTTCGTCTTGAACAGACCTACACGGCCATATATAATATTTAATAGTGGTCGTCTTTGATACTGACCCTTACTTAAGACCTATTACATATTTATAGTTTGAGCAGGGAAGTAAATGAGGTTTATGGGTGTATGTTGGATGTATTCTTCAAAAACATAAAGTGAAAATTCTAAAAAACCGATGGAACGGATAAAAAGGTATATATAAATGCTTTTAAGTCAAACAATGTGCGTTAAGTACGTGTCCGTAGGAAAAAGACCTACTGCTCTCTATATAATATTTAATAGATTGAAGGGAAGTAAAATATCGAGAGATCTGGGTGTCCAATGTTGGATGTATCTGTCCATGTCTGGATGTATCTCAAAAAATAAAGTGATACGTGTTTCGGTCATTGAACAGAACCTACACGGCCATATATGAATATATGATATAAATGCTTTTAAAGTCAAACAAATGTGGTATGTACGTGTTCGTCTTGAACAGACCTACACGACCATATATAATATTTAATAGTTGAGGGAAGTAAAAAAAATCAGAAGGAACGGATTAAAAATGAATAAAATGATAAAAGTGATCAAACAAATGTGGTATGTACGTGGTTGTCTTGAACAGACCTACACGACCATTATAATATTTAATAGTTGAGGGAAGTAAAATGAGAGTTAGGGGTGTCCATGTCTGGATGTATCTCAAAAAACAAAGTGAAAATTCTAAAAAACCAGAAGGAACGGAATAAAGAATAAAATGATATAAATGCTTTTAAAGTCAAACAAAATGATAGTTGAGGGAAGTAAAATGAGAGTTATGGGTGTCCATGTCTGGATGTATCTCAAAAAATAAAGTGAAAATTCTAAAAAAACCAGAAGGAACGGAATAAAATGATATAAATGCTTTTAAAGTCAAACAAATGTGGTATGTACGTGTTCGTCTTGAACAGACCTACACGACCATATATAATATTTAATAGTTGAGGGAAGTAAAATGAGAGTTATGGGTGTCCATGTCTGGATGTATCTCAAAAAATAAAGTGAAAATTCTAAAAAACCAGATGGAACGGAATAAAATGATATAAATGCTTTTAAAGTCAAACAAATGTGGTATGTACGTGTTCGTCTTGAACAGACCTACACGACCATATATAATATTTAATAGTTGAGGGAAGTAAAATGAGAGTTATGGGTGTCCATGTCTGGATGTATCTCAAAAAATAAAGTGAAAATTCTAAAAAACCAGAAGGAACGGAATAAAATGATATAAATGCTTTTAAAGTCAAACAAATGTGGTATGTACGTGTTCGTCTTGAACAGACCTACACGACCATATATAATATTTAATAGTTGAGGGAAGTAAAATGAGAGTTATGGGTGTCCATGTCTGGATGTATCTCAAAAAATAAAGTGAAAATTCTAAAAAACCAGAAGGAACGGAATAAAATGATATAAATGCTTTTAAAGTCAAACAAATGTGGTATGTACGTGTTCGTCTTGAACAGACCTACACGACCATATATAATATTTAATAGTTGAGGGAAGTAAAATGAGAGTTATGGGTGTCCATGTCTGGATGTATCTCAAAAAAAAAGTGAAAATTCTAAAAAACCAGAAGGAACGGAATAAAATGATATAAATGCTTTTAAAGTCAAACAAATGTGGTATGTACGTGTTCGTCTTGAACAGACCTACACGACCATATATAATATTTAATAGTTGAGGGAAGTAAAATGAGAGTTATGGGTGTCCATGTCTGGATGTATCTCAAAAAATAAAGTGAAAATTCTAAAAAACCAGAAGGAACGGAATAAAATGATATAAATGCTTTTAAAGTCAAACAAATGTGGTATGTACGTGTTCGTCTTGAACAGACCTACACGACCATATATAATATTTAATAGTTGAGGGAAGTAAAATGAGAGTTATGGGTGTCCATGTCTGGATGTATCTCAAAAAATAAAGTGAAAATTCTAAAAAACCAGATGGAACGGAATAAAATGATATAAATGCTTTTAAAGTCAAACAAATGTGGTATGTACGTGTTCGTCTTGAACAGACCTACACGACCATATATAATATTTAATAGTTGAGGGAAGTAAAATGAGAGTTATGGGTGTCCATGTCTGGATGTATCTCAAAAAATAAAGTGAAAATTCTAAAAAACCAGATGGAACGGAATAAAATGATATAAATGCTTTTAAAGTCAAACAAATGTGGTATGTACGTGTTCGTCTTGAACAGACCTACACGACCATATATAATATTTAATAGTTGAGGGAAGTAAAATGAGAGTTATGGGTGTCCATGTCTGGATGTATCTCAAAAAATAAAGTGAAAATTCTAAAAAACCAGATGGAACGGAATAAAATGATATAAATGCTTTTAAAGTCAAACAAATGTGGTATGTACGTGTTCGTCTTGAACAGACCTACACGACCATATATAATATTTAATAGTTGAGGGAAGTAAAATGAGAGTTATGGGTGTCCATGTCTGGATGTATCTCAAAAAATAAAGTGAAAATTCTAAAAAACCAGATGGAACGGAATAAAATGATATAAATGCTTTTAAAGTCAAACAAATGTGGTATGTACGTGTTCGTCTTGAACAGACCTACACGACCATATATAATATTTAATAGTTGAGGGAAGTAAAATGAGAGTTATGGGTGTCCATGTCTGGATGTATCTCAAAAAATAAAGTGAAAATTCTAAAAAACCAGAAGGAACGGAATAAAATGATATAAATGCTTTTAAAGTCAAACAAATGTGGTATGTACGTGTTCGTCTTGAACAGACCTACACGACCATATATAATATTTAATAGTTGAGGGAAGTAAAATGAGAGTTATGGGTGTCCATGTCTGGATGTATCTCAAAAAATAAAGTGAAAATTCTAAAAAACCAGAAGGAACGGAATAAAATGATATAAATGCTTTTAAAGTCAAACAAATGTGGTATGTACGTGTTCGTCTTGAACAGACCTACACGACCATATATAATATTTAATAGTTGAGGGAAGTAAAATGAGAGTTATGGGTGTCCATGTCTGGATGTATCTCAAAAAATAAAGTGAAAATTCTAAAAAACCAGAAGGAACGGAATAAAATGATATAAATGCTTTTAAAGTCAAACAAATGTGGTATGTACGTGTTCGTCTTGAACAGACCTACACGACCATATATAATATTTAATAGTTGAGGGAAGTAAAATGAGAGTTATGGGTGTCCATGTCTGGATGTATCTCAAAAAATAAAGTGAAAATTCTAAAAAACCAGAAGGAACGGAATAAAATGATATAAATGCTTTTAAAGTCAAACAAATGTGGTATGTACGTGTTCGTCTTGAAAAGACCTACACGACCATATATAATATTTAATAGTTGAGGGAAGTAAAATGAGAGTTATGGGTGTCCATGTCTGGATGTATCTCAAAAAATAAAGTGAAAATTCTAAAAAACCAGAAGGAACGGAATAAAATGATATAAATGCTTTTAAAGTCAAACAAATGTGGTATGTACGTGTTCGTCTTGAACAGACCTACACGACCATATATAATATTTAATAGTTGAGGGAAGTAAAATGAGAGTTATGGGTGTCCATGTCTGGATGTATCTCAAAAAATAAAGTGAAAATTCTAAAAAACCAGAAGGAACGGAATAAAATGATATAAATGCTTTTAAAGTCAAACAAATGTGGTATGTACGTGTTCGTCTTGAACAGACCTACACGACCATATATAATATTTAATAGTTGAGGGAAGTAAAATGAGAGTTATGGGTGTCCATGTCTGGATGTATCTCAAAAAATAAAGTGAAAATTCTTAAAAACCAGAAGGAACGGAATAAAATGATATAAATGCTTTTAAATTCAACCAAATGTGGTATGTACGTGTTCATCTTAAACAGACCTACACGACCATATATAATATTTAATAGTTGAGGGAAGTAAAATGAGAGTTATGGGTGTCCATGTCTGGATGTATCTCAAAAAATAAAGTGAAAATTCTAAAAAACCAGAAGGAACGGAATAAAATGATATAAATGCTTTTAAAGTCAAACAAATGTGGTATGTACGTGTTCGTCTTGAACAGACCTACACGACCATATATAATATTTAATAGTTGAGGGAAGTAAAATGAGAGTTATGGGTGTCCATGTCTGGATGTATCTCAAAAAATAAAGTGAAAATTCTAAAAAACCAGAAGGAACGGAATAAAATGATATAAATGCTTTTAAAGTCAAACAAATGTGGTATGTACGTGTTCGTCTTGAACAGACCTACACGACCATATATAATATTTAATAGTTGAGGGAAGTAAAATGAGAGTTATGGGTGTCCATGTCTGGATGTATCTCAAAAAATAAAGTGAAAATTCTAAAAAACCAGAAGGAACGGAATAAAATGATATAAATGCTTTTAAAGTCAAACAAATGTGGTATGTACGTGTTCGTCTTGAACAGACCTACACGACCATATATAATATTTAATAGTTGAGGGAAGTAAAATGAGAGTTATGGGTGTCCATGTCTGGATGTATCTCAAAAAATAAAGTGAAAATTCTAAAAAACCAGAAGGAACGGAATAAAATGATATAAATGCTTTTAAAGTCAAACAAATGTGGTATGTACGTGTTCGTCTTGAACAGACCTACACGACCATATATAATATTTAATAGTTGAGGGAAGTAAAATGAGAGTTATGGGTGTCCATGTCTGGATGTATCTCAAAAAATAAAGTGAAAATTCTAAAAAACCAGATGGAACGGAATAAAATGATATAAATGCTTTTAAAGTCAAACAAATGTGGTATGTACGTGTTCGTCTTGAACAGACCTACACGACCATATATAATATTTAATAGTTGAGGGAAGTAAAATGAGAGTTATGGGTGTCCATGTCTGGATGTATCTCAAAAAATAAAGTGAAAATTCTAAAAAACCAGAAGGAACGGAATAAAATGATATAAATGCTTTTAAAGTCAAACAAATGTGGTATGTACGTGTTCGTCTTGAACAGACCTACACGACCATATATAATATTTAATAGTTGAGGGAAGTAAAATGAGAGTTATGGGTGTCCATGTCTGGATGTATCTCAAAAAATAAAGTGAAAATTCTAAAAAACCAGATGGAACGGAATAAAATGATATAAATGCTTTTAAAGTCAAACAAATGTGGTATGTACGTGTTCGTCTTGAACAGACCTACACGACCATATATAATATTTAATAGTTGAGGGAAGTAAAATGAGAGTTATGGGTGTCCATGTCTGGATGTATCTCAAAAAATAAAGTGAAAATTCTAAAAAACCAGAAGGAACGGAATAAAATGATATAAATGCTTTTAAAGTCAAACAAATGTGGTATGTACGTGTTCGTCTTGAACAGACCTACACGACCATATATAATATTTAATAGTTGAGGGAAGTAAAATGAGAGTTATGGGTGTCCATGTCTGGATGTATCTCAAAAAATAAAGTGAAAATTCTAAAAAACCAGAAGGAACGGAATAAAATGATATAAATGCTTTTAAAGTCAAACAAATGTGGTATGTACGTGTTCGTCTTGAACAGACCTACACGACCATATATAATATTTAATAGTTGAGGGAAGTAAAATGAGAGTTATGGGTGTCCATGTCTGGATGTATCTCAAAAAATAAAGTGAAAATTCTAAAAAACCAGAAGGAACGGAATAAAATGATATAAATGCTTTTAAAGTCAAACAAATGTGGTATGTACGTGTTCGTCTTGAACAGACCTACACGACCATATATAATATTTAATAGTTGAGGGAAGTAAAATGAGAGTTATGGGTGTCCATGTCTGGATGTATCTCAAAAAATAAAGTGAAAATTCTAAAAAACCAGAAGGAACGGAATAAAATCATATAAATGCTTTTAAAGTCAAACAAATGTGGTATGTTCGTGTTCGTCTTGAACAGACCTACACGACCATATATAATATTTAATAGTTGAGGGAAGTAAAATGAGAGTTATGGGTGTCCATGTCTGGATGTATCTCAAAAAAATAAAGTGAAAATTCTAAAAAACCAGAAGGAACGGAATAAAATGATATAAATGCTTTTAAAGTCAAACAAATGTGGTATGTACGTGTTCGTCTTGAACAGACCTACACGACCATATATAATATTTAATAGTTGAGGGAAGTAAAATGAGAGTTATGGGTGTCCATGTCTGGATGTATCTCAAAAAATAAAGTAAAAATTCTAAAAAACCAGAAGGAACGGAATAAAATGATATAAATGCTTTTAAAGTCAAACAAATGTGGTATGTACGTGTTCGTCTTGAACAGACCTACACGACCATATATAATATTTAATAGTTGAGGGAAGTAAAATGAGAGTTATGGGTGTCCATGTCTGGATGTATCTCAAAAAATAAAGTGAAAATTCTAAAAAACCAGAAGGAACGGAATAAAATGATATAAATGCTTTTAAAGTCAAACAAATGTGGTATGTACGTGTTCGTCTTGAACAGACCTACACGACCATATATAATATTTAATAGTTGAGGGAAGTAAAATGAGAGTTATGGGTGTCCATGTCTGGATGTATCTCAAAAAATAAAGTGAAAATTCGAAAAAACCAGAAGGAACGGAATAAAATGATATAAATGCTTTTAAAGTCAAACAAATGTGGTATGTACGTGTTCGTCTTGAACAGACCTACACGACCATATATAATATTTAATAGTTGAGGGAAGTAAAATGAGAGTTATGGGTGTCCATGTCTGGATGTATCTCAAAAAATAAAGTGAAAATTCTAAAAAACCAGAAGGAACGGAATAAAATGATATAAATGCTTTTAAAGTCAAACAAATGTGGTATGTACGTGTTCGTCTTGAACAGACCTACACGACCATATATAATATTTAATAGTTGAGGGAAGTAAAATGAGAGTTATGGGTGTCCATGTCTGGATGTATCTCAAAAAATAAAGTGAAAATTCTAAAAAACCAGAAGGAACGGAATAAAATGATATAAATGCTTTTAAAGTCAAACAAATGTGGTATGTACGTGTTCGTCTTGAACAGACCTACACGACCATATATAATATTTAATAGTTGAGGGAAGTAAAATGAGAGTTATGGGTGTCCATGTCTGGATGTATCTCAAAAAATAAAGTGAAAATTCTAAAAAACCAGAAGGAACGGAATAAAATGATATAAATGCTTTTAAAGTCAAACAAATGTGGTATGTACGTGTTCGTCTTGAACAGACCTACACGACCATATATAATATTTAATAGTTGAGGGAAGTAAAATGAGAGTTATGGGTGTCCATGTCTGGATGTATCTCAAAAATAAAGTGAAAATTCTAAAAAACCAGAAGGAACGGAATAAAATGATATAAATGCTTTTAAATTCAAACAAATGTGGTATGTACGTGTTCGACTTGAACAGACCTACACGACCATATATAATATTTAATAGTTGAGGGAAGTAAAATGAGAGTTATGGGTGTCCATGTCTGGATGTATCTCAAAAAATAAAGTGAAAATTCTAAAAAACCAGAAAGAACGGAATAAAATGATATAAATGCTTTTAAAGTCAAACAAATGTGGTATGTACGTGTTCGTCTTGAACAGACCTACACGACCATATATAATATTTAATAGTTGAGGGAAGTAAAATGAGAGTTATGGGTGTCCATGTCTGGATGTATCTCAAAAAATAAAGTGAAAATTCTAAAAAACCAGAAGGAACGGAATAAAATGATATAAATGCTTTTAAAGTCAAACAAATGTGGTATGTACGTGTTCGACTTGAACAGACCTACACGACCATATATAATATTTAATAGTTGAGGGAAGTAAAATGAGAGTTATGGGTGTCCATGTCTGGATGTATCTCAAAAAATAAAGTGAAAATTCTAAAAAACCAGAAGGAACGGAATAAAATGATATAAATGCTTTTAAAGTCAAACAAATGTGGTATGTACGTGTTCGTCTTGAACAGACCTACACGACCATATATAATATTTAATAGTTGAGGGAAGTAAAATGAGAGTTATGGGTGTCCATGTCTGGATGTATCTCAAAAAATAAAGTGAAAATTCTAAAAAACCAGAAGGAACGGAATAAAATGATATAAATGCTTTTAAAGTCAAACAAATGTGGTATGTACGTGTTCGTCTTGAACAGACCTACACGACCATATATAATATTTAATAGTTGAGGGAAGTAAAATGAGAGTTATGGGTGTCCATGTCTGGATGTATCTCAAAAAATAAAGTGAAAATTCTAAAAAACCAGAAGGAACGGAATAAAATGATATAAATGCTTTTAAAGTCAAACAAATGTGGTATGTACGTGTTCGTCTTGAACAGACCTACACGACCATATATAATATTTAATAGTTGAGGGAAGTAAAATGAGAGTTATGGGTGTCCATGTCTGGATGTATCTAAGAAAATAAAGTGAAAATTCTAAAAAACCAGAAGGAACGGAATAAAATGATATAAATGCTTTTAAAGTCAAACAAATGTGGTATGTACGTGTTCGTCTTGAACAGACCTACACGACCATATATAATATTTAATAGTTGAGGGAAGTAAAATGAGAGTTATGGGTGTCCATGTCTGGATGTATCTAGAAAAATAAAGTAAAAATTATAAAAAACCAGAAGGAACGGAATAAAATGGTATAAATGCTTTTAAAGTCAAACAAATGTGGTATGTACGTGTTCGTCTTGAACAGACCTACACGACCATATATAATATTTAATAGTTGAGGGAAGTAAAATGAGAGTTATGGGTGTCCATGTCTGGATGTATCTCAAAAAATAAAGTGAAAATTCTAAAAAACCAGAAGGAACGGAATAAAATGATATAAATGCTTTTAAAGTCAAACAAATTTGGTATGTACGTGTTCTTCTTGAACAGACCTACACGACCATATATAATATTTAATAGTTGAGGGAAGTAAAATGAGAGTTATGGGTGTCCATGTCTGGATGTATCTAGAAAAATAAAGTGAAAATTATAAAAAACCAGAAGGAACGGAATAAAATGATATAAATGCTTTTAAAGTCAAACAAATGTGGTATGTACGTGTTCGTCTTGAACAGACCTACACGACCATATATAATATTTAATAGTTGAGGGAAGTAAAATGAGAGTTATGGGTGTCCATGTCTGGATGTATCTAGAAAAATAAAGTAAAAATTATAAAAAACCAGAAGGAACGGAATAAAATGATATAAATGCTTTTAAAGTCAACCAAATGTGGTATGTACGTGTTCATCTTGAACAGACCTACACGACCATATATAATATTTAATAGTTGAGGGAAGTAAAATGAGAGTTATGGGTGTCCATGTCTGGATGTATCTAGAAAAATAAAGTAAAAATTATAAAAAAACCAGAAGGAACGGAATAAAATGGTATAAATGCTTTTAAAGTCAAACAAATATGGTATGTACGTATACGTCTTGAACAGACCTACACGACCATATATAATATTTAATAGTTGAGGGAAGTAAAATGAGAGTTATTGGTGTCCATGTCTGGATGTATCTAGAAAAATTAAAAACAAAATTCTAAAAAACCAGAAGGAACGGAATAAAATGTATAAATGCTTTTAAAGTCAAACAAATGTGGTATGTACGTGTTCGTCTTGAACAGACCTACACGACCATATATAATATTTAATAGTTGAGGGAAGTAAAATGAGAGTTATGGGTGTCCATGTCTGGATGTATCTAGAAAAATAAAGTAAAAATTATAAAAAACCAGAAGGAACGGAATAAAATGATATAAATGCTTTTAAAGTCAAACAAATGTGGTATGTACGTGTTCGTCTTGAACAGACCTACACGACCATATATAATATTTAATAGTTGAGGGAAGTAAAATGAGAGTTATGGGTGTCCATGTCTGGATGTATCTAAAAAAATAAAGTGAAAATTCTAAAAAACCAGAAGGAACGGAATAAAATGATATAAATGCTTTTAAATTCAAACAAATGTGGTATGTACGTGTTCGTCTTGAACAGACCTACACGACCATATATAATATTTAATAGTTGAGGGAAGTAAAATGAGAGTTATGGGTGTCTATGTCTGGATGTATCTAAAAAAAAAGTGAAAATTCTAAAAAACCAGAAGGAACGGAATAAAATGATATAAATGCTTTTAAATTCAAACAAATGTGGTATGTACGTGTTCGTCTTGAACAGACCTACACGACCATATATAATATTTAATAGTTGAGGGAAGTAAAATGAGAGTTATGGGTGTCCATGTCTGGATGTATCTAGAAAAATAAAGTAAAAATTATAAAAAACCAGAAGGAACGGAATAAAATGGTATAAATGCTTTTAAAGTCAAACAAATGTGGTATGTACGTGTTCGTCTTGAACAGACCTACACGACCATATATAATATTTAATAGTTGAAAAAGTAAAATGAGAGTTATGGGTGTCCATGTCTGGATCTATCTAGAAAAATAATGTAAAAATTATAAAAAACTAGATGGAACGGAATAAAATGGTATAAATTATTTTAAATTCAAACAAATGTGGTATGTACGTGTTGCTCTTGAACAGTCCTACCAGGCGATATATAATATTTAATAGTTGACAGAAGTAAAATGAGAGTTATGGGTGTCCATGTCTGGATGTATCTAGAAAAATAAAGTGAAAATTCTAAAAAACCTGAAGGAACGGAATAAAATTATATAAATGCTTTTAAATTCAAACAAATGTGGTATGTACGTGTTCGTCTTGAACAGACCTACACGACCATATATAATATTTAATAGTTGAGGGAAGTAAAATGAGAGTTATGGGTGTCCATGTCTGGATGTATCTCAAAAAATAAAGTTAAAATTCTAAAAAACCAGAAGGAACGGAATAAAGTGATATAAATGCTTTTAAAGTCAAACAAATGTGGTATGTACGTGTTCGTCTTGAACAGACCTACACGACCATATATAATATTTAATAGTTGAGGGAAGTAAAATGAGAGTTATGGGTGTCCATGTCTGGATGTATCTAGAAAAATTAAGTGAAAATTCTAAAAAACCAAAAGGAAAGGAATAAAATGTATTTAATTGTTTTAAAGTCAAACAAATGTGGTATGTACATGTTCGTCTTGAACAGACCTACACGACCATATATAATATTTAATAGTTGACTAAATTGAAATGAGAGTTATGGGTGTCCATGTCTGACAGTATCCGGATAAATAAAGTGAAAATTCTAAATATCCAGAAGGAACGGAGTAAAATGGTTTAAATTATTTTAAATTCAATCAAATGCGGTATGTACGTGTTCGTTTTCAACAGACCTGCACGACCATATATAATATTTAATAGTTGATGGAAGTTAAATGAGAGTTATGTAACTTCTATTTCAATAAAAATATTTAATATTATATATGGGAGTGTAGGTCTGTTCAAAACAAACACGTCTATATCTAATTTGTATGACTAAAATTATTTAGACAACTTCCACTCGTGCCTTCTGTTTTATTCCGATTTTCTCTGTGATTTACCCCATATCTGCACATGGGGACACCCATATGTCACATCTATTTCACATAAACTCTTTAATATTATATATGGGCGTGTAGGTCTGTTACAGACGAACATGTTCATACCACATTTTGTATAGTTTTAAATAATTTAGTCAACTTTGATGCGTGCCTTCTGTTTTATTGGGATTTACATTACATTTTTCCCGATACTTTCCCATGGGGACACCCATAAGTCACATCTATTTCACATAAACTATTTAATATTATAAATGTGCGTGTAGGTCTGTTACAGACAAACATGTTCATACCACCTTTTGTATATTTTTAAATAATTTAGACAACTTCAAAGGTGCCTTCTTTTTTATTCCGATTTTCTCTGTGATTTACCCCATATCTGCACATGGGGACACCCATAAGTCACATCTATTTCACATAAACTATTTAATATTATAAATGTGCGTGTAGGTCTGTTACAGACGAACACGTCGATACCATATTTGTAATACTTTAAAATAATGTAGACAACTTCCATGCGTGCCTTGTGTTTTATATGGATTTTCTCTGTAGTTTTCCCTATACCTTCATTTTTTTACACCCATAAGTCACAGTTATTATACCTAAACTATTTTACATTATATATGGGCGTGTAGGACTGTTTAGGTGAAATAGATGTGACTTTTGGGCGTGCACATGTGAAAGCATCGGTAAAAGTACAGTGAAATCCTAATAATACAGATAGCACCATCGGAAGTTAACTAAAATATATTAAGTGAAACAAATGTGGTATGGACGTGTTCCTCTTGCATGAGCCTACACACCCATATATAATATTAAATGTTTGAGGTGAAAAGGATCTCATTTATGGGTGTCTCTATGTGAAAGTATCGGGGAAATTACATTGAAAATCGAAATAATAAATATAGCACTCATGGAAGTTATATAAATTTGTTGAAAGTCAAACAAATTTTTTATAGACATGTTCGTCTTGAACAGATATACATGCCCATATATATTTTTAAATAGATTATTTGAAATAGATGGGACCTAATTGTTTCGCGATGTGAAAGTATCGGGAAAAATATAGTGAAAATGCTAATAATACAAAAGGCAAGCATGGAATTTGTGTGAATTATTTTAAACTTAAACAAATGAGGTATGGAGTGTTTTCCTTGAACAGACCTACACGCCCATATATAATATTAAATAGTTTAGGTTAAATAGATGTGACTTATGGGTTTCTCGATGTGAAAGTATCGGGAAAATCACAGTTAAAATTCGAATAATACATAATCCACGTTTTGAAAAGATCTAAATTATTTTAAAGTCATACAAATTAGACATAGACGTGTTCGTTTTGAACAGACTTATACGCCCATATATATTATTAAATAGTATATGTGAGATAGATGTGAGTTTGGGTGTTTCCATGTGATTCCAAGTATCGCGAAATATACTGTGAAAATCCCTTTTAAACAGAAGGCACGCATTGAAGTTGACTAAATATGGTATTTTTGTGTATTTTGCTAAAGGACCTACATGGCGATATATAATTTTAAATGTTTCAGTTTAAAAAGATGGGCCTTATGGGTGTCCACATGTGAATGTATCGGGTAAAATGCAATGAAAATCACAATAAAATTGAATGTATGAATGGAAGTTTATTAATTTATAGTAATATCATCTTATGAATGCACCACCCTATCCCCGTCCTTTATGTTTTAGTTTTGAATGGTCTGCTTGTTACGAATTATCTGCTGACTGAAAAAGATCTGTGGATTTGAATGCTGGGCCCGGGAAATGCATTTGGCCTTTTTCCTGTAGATCTTGATTAAATCATTTTAATTTCAAACAAATGTGTTGTGAACGTTTTCCTCTTGAACAGACCTACACAATCATTGTGTCAGGTGAAAAAGATATGAGTGTGCACGTTTGAAATTATCGGATAAAAATATATTGAAAATCACTATAAAACGGAAGACAAGCATAAAAGCATATTTAATTATTTTAATGTAAATTAGCTTATAGGTATGCTCATGACGAACACAATCATATTAAATTTATATTAATTCATTCAATTTATAATAAAATAATGGCGACCCTTCTTTTTTTCGAAATTTCGAATGCTCATTTTTCCTCCATATTTTTCACATCGACTGATATAACACATTTTTTTTCTCTCTAGAAACATGAATTAGTAAATATCAGCTTGTAGGTCTTTTCGTGACGAAAACATTTATACTATTTTTATAGCCATTTATTCATTTTATAACGGCAGAATCGTTACCATTCCTTTTTTCGAAATTGTAAATGTGCATTTTCCAACCATACTTTTCAAACATACCCCAATATCTATTTATTTTTCTTGAGGAACATGTATCAATACATATCAGTCTCTTAATGCCGCACACATTCATAATATATTTACACTCAAGATCAAAACATTATGACCACCCCTCCATTTTGCAATGAACTCGCCTGGATGACGTGGAAGGCACGCGATCAGGTGGAACTGCTGCTGGAGAGTCTGAAGAATCATTCTTTCACTTACTTCTGTGTGTGATTGGAAACGCTGCGGATCGAAGCGATTTCGATAGAGGGCAGATTGTAATGGCTCGGAACAAGTATTTCCGAAACGGCACGACTCGTGGGTGGTTCGCGATCTGCAGTTGTTAGTACTTATGCAAAGTGGATGAACGACGGTGAAATCAGCAGTAGACGACATGGTGTTGGACGTCTACGTGCTATCAAAGAAAAAGGTCGTCTGAGATTATCTAGCATGGTGAAGCAAAACCGGAGCCAGACAGTGGCTCAGCTGACCACCCAATACAATGCAGAGGAAAGTAAAATTGTATCGGAGCACACTGTTGAGCGGACACTGTTGGATGTACGGAGCACACTGTTGTATGGGGCTACGCAGCAAACGTCCCACTTGTGTGCCTTTGCTGACCGAGCATCATCGGCAACTGCGATGCCCGGGAACATCGCGACTGGTCCATGGATCAGTGGGAGAGAGTTGCCTGGTCAGATGAATCACGGTTTGTCATTCATCACGCCTATGGCCGTGTCTGGATACGCCGTCTTCCAGGTGAACAGTAGGTCATACACAGGCCGGTGGTGGAGATATTACGCTTTGGGGACGTCTGTGGGATCCGTGGTTCTGGCAGAGCAGACCATGAATGCTATAGGGTATCTGAACATCACTGCCAACCAGTTGCACCTTTACATGACCTCTGTTTTTCCAGCTGGAAATGGAATGTTCCAACAGGACAACGCCCCGTGTCAGAAGGCTAAAATTGTGTTGGAGTGGTTCCGGGAACAGGATGCTGAATTCCAGTGAATGTCCTAACTCACCGGATCTCAATCCGATATAACACATTTGGGATGTCAAGGGACGGCATCTCCGAGTTCCAAGACCACCCCTTCGCAACATCTCGGATTGGCGTCACCGTTGCTTCAACATCTGTTACAATCTGTCTCCGGTCATCTACCAAGGACTTGTGTCATCCATACCAAGACGGGTTGAAGCTGTGTTGCGCGCGAAAGGTGAACGCACCCCTTATTGACAGGCGGTCATAATGTTTTGGCTCTTGAGTGTAGATATAAAATCATAATAAAACAGAAGACACGCGAAGAAGTTGACTAAATTTTTTTAAAGTCGAACAAATGTGGTATGGATGTGTTCCTCTTAAATAGACCTACACGCCCATATATAATATTAATTAATTTAGGTGAGTTAGATGTGAGTTATGGGTGTGAGTTATTTTATTTTGTTTGAAAGTAGTTTGAAAACATTTCTGGCTTATCAAGTGTTTTGCTCAGATCATGAGGTGTTTGATTATTGATTTATACTTCCAAAGGCAGGAGAAAATGTATTTTAATTAATGCAGAGTAAGTAGATTACATAAATTATATTCTTTAATTTTATACCATGATAGTGATATTTCAAAAGGTAACGATTATAATCATTTGGAACAATTTGTATAAAAGATCCAGTTTCAGTTATGACGTTGTTGAAATATCATTCTTAATAAAGGTTATCTGGTTTAAAATGATAATTATTTTCAATGAGAGTTTTAAATTTTCTATTCATAGCTAAATTATATCTCATTTCGGTATCTATTTCTAATATTTTTACACTATCATCCCCTGGAAAAATGACGAATGAATGTTACAGTGTAGAGGAGAGTGGGGCACCTTGGGACATAGCCCACCTTGGGACACCTTTATTTCCAGGCTTTAATTTACAGCCAAGAATTAGTGCTCATGTGTATTGATAGATTACATTACTCTTCACTGATGAAGATAGTGCTTATAGGTAAGGAACAATTTCATTTTCTTTATTTTGAATAACCCAAAATTACACCAATGCGCATTTTAAAAAGAAAGTTTTTTGAAAAAAAAATTTTTTTTAATTTAAAAAAAAGTGTATTGTTATGAAAGAAAATTCATTTATTATTATTTCTATGTTAATAAATAAACTGCATTGTTAAACCTAACTGTATAGTAGTTACCAAAAGATACTATATAAAATGGGGCAGGTTGGGACACACATAGATGGGGCACCTTGGGACACTTTAAAAAGTGTAAAAAATATCAGTTCAAGCAAAATAATCAATATTTTGGTGCCTAATTTTTAATAGATGATTTAACATGTCAAAATATTAATTTATTAACCTTTTTTTCTTGAATTTGCTGGCATCAAATATAAGATTTGTTAAAAAAATGTATTAACCTGAACAATTTTCAGCTATTTCTCTTTTATAACAGCTAATAAAAATAATTTGAACAGTATTTTGTATTTGTTGTTTAGTGTCCCAACCTACCCCCTACAGTGGGGCAGGTTGGGACATAGGAAAGGTATTTTATTTCTTTTATTACTCTTTAACTAAATGAGATATTAAGTAGATTTAATGTTTATCAGAAGCAGATATGATGACAATATATGCATGCATACTTATTTTTTTCAATTAGCTTTAAAAAAAATTCATAAAGATGTTTAGCTGAAAAGTGTCCCAAGGTGCCCCGGTCTCCCCTAAACCTATTTATAAAACAACTTAATTGCATATTATCATAAACATTTCTCTTTTGTAAACGGACAAACACTTAATTTATTGAAATCTCCATTTTATCGAATTTGTACGTCTATTTTTTTCATGGATAGTTTTACATATCCATTCTCTTCAAAAATAACGAGTACATGTTTTACTTTAAGCCGTTCGGTAAATCAGTCTAGCGGCACATTAAAGTAAAGAATATTTTATATTTTATTCTTTAAAATAATAAAACATGAACTGAAAAATAGAACAAAATCCGTTTAAGTATAATCTTTTTTAAACTTATAATATAGTCTTCATAAACATTTGGATGAATATATAATTTTTTATTTAAAAATAAATCACATTTTAATGAAAAATACATTTTTAATACAAGTATGTACCAGCACGAGTAACTGACCAAGTCGAAGGAGAGCACCGTAAAAAATAAAACTTGACCGATAATAAAAGTGCAGTTTTTTTTTTTTGTATCATACACCTCACGTTTCTATCGTTTTGTCACTCGTTTCTTTCAGTTTCCCAAGATAAATATTTTCGTTTGCCTTCAATATTTCAGTAGAATCCGGTTCTAAAGAATCGTCCAATATACTAACATCCTGTTTCCCTGAGTCGTTCGAAGCTTCGAGCTGCGGACAATTGTCAGTGGTCGAGCCAGACAGATGCATGCCATTTTCGTCCACCAAGTTACTCTCTTGGCCGTTCACCAGGGGTTTTTTGTGCGAACATTCGCTGCCGTAGTTCAAGGAAAGTCCTTTTTTGTGTTTCTTACTCTGATTATTCGAAGTCAGCCACGTCTTCAAATGTTCTTTTAAGACGTCCTGCTTAAGCGATTGGAAGTATCCGGCCACGTCGCATCCAGCCATGGTCTTCGAGCTGTAGTGAGCAAGTTTGTCGATGAGATTCGGTTCTGAGTCATTCAGGTCGTGCTGAGGGCAGGAAGGATCTTTGTGCTTATGGCAAACGTGTTCCCAGCTTTCGACCTCGTCTTCCGGAAGTATCAGCTTCTTCTTGGACTTCCTGCGGTTCTTTGAATAGGACGTTGACACGAGTTTGCTAATCCACATCTCCATCAGGCTCGGTGTCGGACTCGGCCGACTTGGAGACGAGCATCTCGAATCCAGGGAGTCTGTGGTCATGTCTGTTGCAACCGTTGCCATACTCTCAGTGGACGGCGATTTCCTCAGAGGCCTGCTTTCAGAATCAGAAGCATTTTTGTTCTCCTTACGAGTCAGTGAATTTTGCTCTTTTTCTTCGTTGCTTGGGGTATTATTCCTCTGTTTAGGTTCTTTGTTGGGAGTAACTATGTTTCTATGAGGAATTTCTTGATTGAGAGTTCTTTGTTCTTTTCCTTGTGTTTTGTTGCGAATTCCGTGTTCTTGACACGGAGAACTTATATTTCTCTGGTGATTACTATGATCGTGAGAGCTAATATTTCTAAAATGACTTCGTTTATTTGGAGTATCAACATTTTGTGAATCTGTCTCTTGTGGCTCTGGAGAATTTATTTTTTTGTGTTTGTGTTGGTCACTGAGAGAACTGAATGACCGCTCCTGTTTCTCTTGGGTAGGTGAACTGAACAATCTTTGTTCTTGAAAGCTTGAAGTACTGCTGTTTCGACGTCTGTGCTCTTCTCTAGAAGAACTCCTGCTACCATGTTCATTTTCTTTACTAAAATTGCGAATAGTATCGTCTTGTTTATTTGGGGACGAGATATTGTGTCTCAGCTCTTCAGGATTTGGGGTAACACTTTTCCTGGGCTTTGGTTCAGGAGGAATCAAGTTTTCATTTCGTTTATCTGTATTCGGAGACATTATGTTCTTACATCCACTTTCTTTATTTACTGCCGTTCTCTGATTTTTCAGGAAACTTTCATTACCAGGATAGTTGAAATTCTTGAGTCTCCCGTGTTCTTTGTAGGGACTGTTGATATTTCTGTGAATACCATCTCTATTAATATTAATCACGTCATAATCATTTCTGGAAGTGCTCATTTCCATCTCTTGACCTGTTGTAGTGTTAACATTACTCTCCTTTGAAAAATTGTTCGTGAATTTTTTATCCTCGCCTAGGCGATCATTTCTAGAGCTTGATCTTTCAAAGGTGTTGATCTCCTTATCTATATTCATCTTCTGATATCTTTCTGGGACGGCATTAGAGGTTTCTTCTGCCTGAGATGGACACCTGCTGGTAGCGTTGCTCTTTGCCACATCGTTGGTTACTTTGTTACCATCGTGGAACAGACCCCGCATTGCCTCATTTAAACTGTAGGTGGAATTACTGAAGGTGCTAAAGTCTTCGGATTGGTTTTTCTCCATGAATTGGCTACATTTGGAAATGTCAGACAGTCTTTTGGGTTCTCTCCCCAGAATGGTGATGGCTGACATCGAACTGCACGATGACGTTTCAAAATCGTCGAAATCGATGCTAGTCGAATTTTGGCAACTCAGATTTGCTGTTTCGGAATCCGAAGTCTGATTGAGAATTTCTTGCTTATAGATGTCGTATTCCAATGCCTCCAAAGTGTCATTCAGCGTATTCATAGCTTTCTGAATTTCTTTCTGCTCCTGATCGGAGCTCTGGGCACTCTCAGCAGAGCTTCCTGGCTTTTCAGTGTGGAATTTGCGCTTGGGTTTTCTGGGCGGAATCTTCGGAAGATCTCTTTTTTGCAAGTCGTTTATCTGCTCACAAGGTTCTTGGACAGATCCGACTGAAGAGGAAGATCCTCCATCAGGAGTCGACCTGATGTCTTTGTTTTGAGGATCTTTACTCTCCAGTTCTTGATAGAAGTAATCATCTTCTGGAATGCCATTCAATGTAGGCTGGTATCTGTAGCAGCTGCGCATCCTGTGGCGGGCGAAAGTGATAGAGTTCTGAAGCCGTTCGAGATATTCCAGCACTTCATGCGGAGGGGAAGCCATCAACTCGGGTTCGAAGAATTCGGGCTCCAGTTTGAAATCTTGCGCTCGGAACTCGCTGCTGTGTTGCCCCATTCTGTCTGTCCAGGTGCGGTTGTAGGTTTCGACAATAGGGGAAAACTGACTCCAAGACTCGCAGCTGTTTCGGAATCCTGTATTATTGTGTTTTTGTCTTCCAAGGGAAGCTGAATGGTAAAGTTCGAGCCTGCTAGAAGCTTCGAGTCGGTGAAGGCTGGATGCCTGAAAAAAGGAACAAAATTTATCAAAAGAGAATATTTTACACTTCTGTATTTTAGTCAAAAGTATGCGAGAAAAGGATATATCTGTTCGTGAAATTTATGTATTCCCGATTCCAATATCAGTATGAATAGTATTTTATTCAATGCTAAAAAAACAAATTTTAGGCCATGTTACTTTAAAAGTACTCACGAATTCGCAACTTTTTGATCTGGTTAAGATAAAGACTATACAAAAATAACAGGAAATTGTATAGAAACAAAACTTTAATCCAGTTCAACTAACAAGAAATACCCAAAGAAATTATTATACTGTCTAATGCCTCAAGGGATGATATGCTCAATAACTCCGGAATGAGAGAAAAACCATTCATATATACAAACGCACGCATATGTGTATATATACTAGAGGACCCGCCAGATGTTGTCCTGTAACAGCTTTAAAAGCTGTCAATCCAAAAATTGTAAAATGTTTTTAAATAAATTATAAATTGGACCTAAGAAGCTTAAGAAACTAGACTATGTTGATCGTTGCAGTCAGGCGCCACATTGTAGAGAAACACAATTTTGAAAACAACTTAAATCTTTATTGAGGAGCATCTTTGCCAGTCGACGACAGACAAGAGAACGAACGATACGAAAAAAACACTTTGCTCTCACAGAGGTGTAAACCAGAGCGAGACAGATAGAATTTTCCCAAGAGACAAGAAACTTAGTCATCGAATTTAACTGTTAGATCAGGGATAAACTGAGCCACTTGCCACCGACAGTTGGAAAATGTGTTTAATGGACAAAAGATATCCGAAAGCTTTGGGAAATGGAGTGGAAGAATTTTAAATCGAGGACACTCCTTTGATTAAGACATTTTGTAGTTGGAATTGGAAGGAATTAGAATTTAAGAAATTAGAATGAGAGAGACGAGGTTTTTAAAGAGATATATTTCATATAAATGTATATATATATATATATATATATATATATATGTATATATATATATATATATATATATAGTGTGTGTGTGTGTGTGTGTGTGTGTGTGTGAATATATATATATATATATATATATATATATATATATGTAGTGACAGCCTGACTCACCCAACGAGTGTGGCGCTCCCACTTCGCTTGATCTCCCAGTAGTACGACGTACGGGAAAGCAGAAAAAAAGGACGACGAGCTTGTCTCGTTATAAGACAAAAGATATTTTTAATCTATGTAATCTTTAAATGTAACCTCTGTTTCGTCCAAATATACCTAATTTTTTTTCTTCAGTCATTCGATTTAACCACTTGATTTATTTTGACCCAATTCGCCCCATATATATATATATTAGGGCAATAATACGGGCTAAAATTGACTATTGTAACTACTAGAATAATTTCACCCGGTTACATATCTACGAGCCATTCTCCGAGGAAGAAATGCACAGTGAATTAGAGGAAATCCTTCGGAATAATGCCCTACCATATCGTAGAGTAGCACGGTGTGCAGGAGAGTTTGATGCTATTTTGATGTAAACTCAACACGGGTTACTTCCATCTCACTGACTGATTTCACAGCCCTCTCTGCGCTACTACCAGCTATCACAGAGACACCTGTTGTTCTGCCTACACACTAAGCCTGCACACGACACATATACATTTGTGATCCGTTCACATATCTACAAGAAAAATATAGTTTCCATGACTGATGCCTCAACCCTAGTATATGTATATATATATATATGTATATATATATATATATATATATATATATATATATATATATATATGTGTGTGTGTGTGTGTGTGTATGTATATGTATATATATGTATGTATATATATATGTATATATATATATATTATATATTATATATATATATATATATATATGTATATATATATATATGTATATATATATATGTATATATATATCATATATATATATATATATATATATATATATATATATATATATATATATATATACATATATATACATATATATACATATATATATATAAATATATATATATAAATATATATATACACATATATATATATATATATATATATATATATATATATATGATATATAACAAGATTATTGTCCTTAAAGTAGGCTCCCAAATTTTTATTGTGAATTTTCCTCCTATTTAATACCTCATTTCCAGACCATTGAATGTGAGATAAATGAGTGTGAAATTATTTTCATCCATCTCTCAAATCTAAATCTAATGTTGAAGTTCTCCAGATTTAACTGTATAGGTTTATATATATATAATAATATTAGAATACTAATTATATTAATATATATTTGTATATATATATATTACTCCTGAGATGTATTTTCTACATATACACATATTATCTTTCCCTTCCTCTTTATCTCTCTCTGTTATATATATATATATATATATATATATATATATATATATATATATATATATATATATATATATATATATATATATATATATATATATATATATATATATATATATATATATATATATATATATATATATATATATGTATATATATATATGTATATATACTATATATATATATATATATATATATTATATATATAATATACTATATAATATTATATATATAAATATACTTTATGAATATATCTAAATATATAAATATATATATTATATATATATTATATAATATATATAATATATATAATATATGATGTGTGTGGTGTGTGTGTGTGTGAAGATAGTATATATATGTATGTATATATATATGTATATATATGTATATAAGTAATATATATATATATATATATATATATATATATATATATATATATATATATATATATATATATATATAGATACATACACAAACGAAACATAGAAACATGTGTTTTCTTTTTAAATGAAAGCAGGACTTGCAAGCGCACCTTGTCGCCGTCTTCCTCCCGCGCTTGGAGTTTGGCTTCGTGGTCTGTGGTCGCTTTCTGCTTGGCGATCATTTGGCGACGGATCTTGAGGTAGACCAGGACCGCGAAGATGTAGACTAGCGCCAAGACGCCCAGCGACAGACCCACTACCAGCATGTTGGCCTTGTTCGAAGGACCGCTCAGGTCCTCCAGGTTCTCCACCCCTGCACAAACAAAAAAGACGTCACTCAAAAAGTCAAAACCATAGGACACCTAATGTTACTACCGCTTGCATCGGATATTAATGTCACGTGCCTAAGCAGTGACGGTTGTTAACACTTTGTCAAAGTACGGTATCTTTACACATTCCATTATTAAAGTAGCTGATAAAAATTTTAATGGGATTATTTAGCTTCTTACACAGTTCAGGCACCGTTTGGGAAACTTTTTATTACATGCTTTTTTATTTTCTTTTTATTACATAAATTACATATGTTACGGCCAAAGCCCGAAGTTCGGCCAGTTCCCGAATTGGCCAAATCGTACATTGGCCGGGGCTTGTGGCCAACGTCCGATGTACTGGAAATGAATAGTTTCATGCGACATAGGCCGGCCACTTCTCGAAGTGCCTGGAACTCCCTGGTCAACGTTCGATGTGCCGAAGCAAGGTCGTCGTGATCCACGAAGCGTCCTTGCCGTTGTCATGAACACCGAGGGCACTTTCTACAAGCTAGGAACATAACAGGGTGTTCTCGAACAACTGTACTCCAGAAATAAGTTTTCCGTTTTGCAAGAGGGACTACTTACACTGGCATTCGCGGGCACGGAGGAAAAATTATTACGAACCCTTGCCTCTTCACAACCGCTAACCGGCTGCCAAGGCTACAATCGATGCAGCTGCACTACCAGCTGCTCAACAAATCGCTGCAGATGTAAAAATAACAAACTGCTGTGCCATTCGAAATGCCATAAAAGTTCATCATGTTGTAACAAGTGATGATACTGATAATTTTCTGAAATAAACTAATTCGTTAGATAATGTGATTATCTTTTTGTTTGTTTATTTGTTTTCTCCAAGGGAGAGGAAAATTTCATAAGAGACCAGGAGGTTTCTGGTACTGTGAGATCCTTACTCAATAAAACTTCTCCCTTCAGACTACAGCCCACCTAGGGCCACCGTACCTCCTTATCCTTTGTTCCGAAAGATGATCCTAGGCGCCTAAGAGGGGCGAATTCGTCGGAAAACTCCTGCGGTAGCTATAATGTGATTATCATTAGCATTACGGTATACAAGCAATTTGCTCATCCCCTTGAGTATATTCTAAAATGAATTTCTGACGATTCTATCCTTAAACTGTTCGAAACTCGTTTGTCCTCCCCTTCCAGAAAATGGACGACTTTGCGTACACCAAAATGAATTCCTGCTTGTCTCAACAATCCTTACCGACTTAGTTTCTCTTTATTACCACAGGACTAACTATTGACGCACTGATTGGCTGGCTCTCACCTATATTTAACGTCATGTACAGGTAACAGATCAAAGATAACACTCCCTCCCGCGGCCAATCACCGTGGGAGAAGAGATTGCTATCCACAATCAACATAAACATACAAATATTTTACAAACAATAATATTACAGAAGCCATAAACAATATTTGGCAATTTACAAAAAACAATAAAAAAATCAAAAATTTTAAAAATACAATATTTTTACTTGTTTTGAAGGATATGATTTTGTTAATTTCTTGCTTCATTATTAAAGAAAACGCTTATTAATGAACTTAGCGGTTACTGACAGTTACTATTTACTAAACACCAAGTCATTAAAATAGTTTTAAAACGTTAACCGATTAAATAAAGGAATATTTACTGGTTTAAATCATTGCATATTGCTTTGAAATATCTTTTGCATTTAAAATACTGGTTCGACGATTCACTTCACTTTTGTTAATATATTGGGGAGATCATGTTCGAGATTCCTTTTCCACATTGACATGACTCGGTATCTAATATACCAATGCTTTTTAAATAGTAAGGACAATAACCATACATCCAGACTATATAACGTACATCTATTTCGTCCAGAAGGCGATACTAGCCTAAATAATACTAGCCTAAATTATCTGTTCGTCTATCCTCGAATCGAGGAAGCGGTTGGATCTGGAATGAATAGAGGCATCCACATTGAGTTAGGGTTAGCAATATTCAAACCGAGTAAAGTTTATCTTCTCCTAAACGTTCCGATTCTAAAATAAATTGATATAAATAGGCGACAGCGAAAAATACTGTCGTCTCTAAAATGTTTGAAAACCATCCCTTTCCCCCTTTTCAAGCGTTTAAGGCTATTATTTCGAGCCCTATTTTCCCCGGTAAAGAGCAGACGATTCAATTTATACATTTATCACAAAATAAATAGGTAAAAATAACATTTTTTTTCTAGTATTATAATGTCGTTCCTTTAAAAGTCTCGTTTAATCATTTCTTATTTTAAATTACTTTAATATCGTCTGCATTATTTTCGTACGTTTTATCTCTGAACTTAGATATGACGTCAATAATTTTTTTTATATTTAGCTTAAATAATAGATACATATGGGATAATTTTAAACTGAATCATCGATTACTTTTTGTTGCAATGAAAATTGTATCACCGGTATTAACAACAAATTCTATCTAGCTCCAGGGTGTAGCGTAAATGATACTTTCATTCCTTTACTTCCATTAATAATTGTGGCAAAAAAAGAATGGAAAGAACATAACGAAAATTTCGACGTAGCTAAGAAAACTTTGAATTATCTTTCTAAATGATTTCAACGCGATTCTAAATCGCATTCACAGTATTGGGAGACTAGAAGAGTATGAAGATAAACAAATTATGGAGCTCGTACCAGATAATTCTCAGCCAAAAACAAACCATTTTTTTACCTGCCTCATAGGGTACTTTACGATTCTGGAACATTAAAAATTTCACAGATCCCGTCCTATGATGGGCTAGTGTAAACGTAACATCTGTTGTGGTGGGTTTTAAACTCCACTTAAAATCATACACAGTCTTTCAATTTAAGGCTGGTTTGCTGAGTGTCCCCACCCAAGTGTCGAGGTTCGAATGTGAAGGAAGAGGTGGCTTACCTGGCACCCATCCCACCCTTATGGCGACGCAGGTTTCGAAAGCCGGGTACTGGGGTATAATGCACAGCAGTCGGATGAGAGCCATGTGCTGCTGCAACAACTTGCGGTCGTGGGAACTGCCCAGGAACTAAAAAAAAAAAAAAAAAAAATCGAGGCTCACGCAAAGGTCAAACTTGGCGCTTTCAAACAACGTTAAGAACAAATGACAGACAAGATAAAGAAGCCACAAATATTCTGGTTGTAAGACGAATGTTGCATACAATGCTAAACACAATTTGTATTCAATACATTATTGCATTCAAGAAACTTTATAGAATAAAATATCTGCAATGTCCGACAATACACTGGCCTGTTTGTGAGAGAGATCATAAAATACTTCACTGTAAAAAACGGAGGATCAGTTCAGAAGGGATGGTATTGCGAAAAACGGATAAGCCTGTCTGGATTAAAGTAAAATCTCGTGAGAGTCGATCCGACTGGATTCCAGCTATTGTTCATATACAGAGGCTGTTCACACATTTTTCAGACGATGTATACTGTAGTCACAAAACTAAATTACATAAAATTCTTGTGTTTGAAATGTTCTGTTTCATAGCCCTTATTCTCAACTATCTTTTATTCTGAACCGTCATTTAAAGAATAATAATGCCATTTGAAGAGCCAGAAGAGGTATTTTATGCCATTCCTCCTGAACATCCTTTCACAATCCTGTAAGGGTTGTGGGACGACGTTCGGATAATGCAGATTTCAAAAGTCCATAGGTGATACATCGGGAGATTAAGTAGGGATATCAGTGAAGCCTTGATACCGGGTTTTTGTTCCATTTTCTTTTAGGAAATTTGCAGTGGATTTTGATGTGTGACTGCTAGCTTTGTCTCGATGGAGTTCCACAGATGGATGGATGGCACTGCGGGTAAATTGATGGTATTTCGTTCAGAAAAATGGGCGAAAAATATGTTTCTGCTAGCATTTGGAGTTAACCTTGACATTTTATTCAACTCTCTTTATTTTTAACTTGCCATTATAGGAAAAACCAGCAACAATCATGAATCATTTAGAAAAACTTTCTTTCGATTCTTTGAACCAAGTACTTAAATTTTTTTCTCCCCTTTTATGATAATAAAGGGCTATTTTTTGTTGTAATCATTTAAATACACCTATAATTTATCTATAGTGATAATTTTTTTTCAATTTTTCTTTGGATAAATGTTTCTCACACAAAATTCTACAGAGTGTTCTTCGTTCAGTTATATGCTTTAAGAAAGACGATGCCTATCGCGTTTTTTCGCTTTCTTAGGATTTAAATCCCCATTTATCATTTTGTTTACAGTGGACACTGAGCATTTTAATGATTTTTCAACTGTTCTTTGACTAGGGGATTTTTTAAATTAAACAACGTACCTTTGCAATAGTCTAAGAGGTCAGTTTTTTCCTTGGATAATGTTTGTCCTACTTGAGGCTCCAATTTGACGTTTTTTTCCCTTCTTTTTGACGATATTACTTATCGACGCTTTAGGCATCAGAAAACCATGACTCTTACATCGTTTTTAGGTAACGGAATATGAATATCTCTCTTCGGAAAGAGCCTAAATATAACCCTCGACCCCATTGCTTCGTTAAAATCGCCATTTTGAATAAAAACAAACCTCTCAATCCGCAGACGATCGTTTTGACTTTTAAAAACAGAGTACAATTGCAGTTATTG
>CM063498.1:212351010-212353510 GCA_032207245.1 Pardosa pseudoannulata | reverse complement strand
TAAAATTGAAAAGTTACCAAAATTTTACACCAAGAGTATAAATTTTCAAAAAACCTAAAATAACGTTGAAAATTAAATTTCAATTACAATAAATACCACATAAAATAAAAAACTTTCAAAAAAAGTAGGTGACGCTTCATTGTAGTACTATAATGTACTTACCTTGAAAATTATAGATCCATACGTGCAATAGTACATCATTTTGAGTAACAAGCATTTAAAAGTTAAAACTTAAAATATTTTCATCCTATTTCCATTAAAACATTTGATAAAACGGTTTAAAATTCCCTATAGGTATACATTGTCCCTTCTGTTTCTAATATTTTTACTTTTATAGCCACTTTATATCTTTTTCTTGCTTTGCAAACCACTCACGTAAGAATCTCAGCCATGTTTTCAGCCGAACGAATCAGCTGTTGTATGCGAATACTCTTGCATAATGACCAATTTGTTAAGACAGTTCTTGTATGACACTAGCTCAAACAACATGGCCATCATTAAATTCACAAAATGCATCATTTACCACTATTTGAACAATATTTGAATCACAGACAGAAGTTTTCAGGAATACTTTCAAAATTGAAGAGCAGTATTCTGTGTATAATCTCCTAGACATTTTACGAGCAAAGCTGGCATGCTAAAATCTTTAAAGGTGATTTTAATTATTTATTATAGAAGATAGAATTGACATTTTATAAACAAAAAACACTGAGGTTCATTTTCCACTATCAATATTCTAAAGTATTTCATTATCTTTACACTAATATGATACAAAATTACAAAACTAACATACCAAATATTTACATATATAATCCTATAATAATTATGTTATAGTTTTACAGATTCTAATTCGAATATTTCAATGGGGTTTGTTTTAAACGATCCAGAAAATTCCAAAGATTCTAAAAATTCAAAAAACAAAAAATGGATTTTTTGAAGGTTTAACCCATATTGGACCGCTGTCCTATAAACAGGACAGTAAATAGAATTCCATTTAATAATAAAGTTATAAATATTTTCTGAGTGGATTTTATTTTAGGACCTTTAAAATAGACACACTTTATCATAGTAACAAAAAAAATGAGAAATCAAAGTATATTATATTTTAAAATTTATTTTTAGCAACCCCTTAAAAATTGTCATTTTTTAATCATTATTTTTTATTTATTATTATTTTTTTTCAAACATAGTGATTTGGCTAATTGGGAGTATGTCTGGAGTACTTGTAGTACTCCAGACATTGGCACTATATTAGTGAGTAACGCTAGGTCTAGAAAACGGTATTATGACACCAAACATTTTATCCATTAACGATAATTCAATTGATCCACAAGATCGTTATTATAAAATTCGACCTTTTTATGACAAAATCAGCATAACCTTGAAGCAATTTGGTATATTTTCTGAAAATCTCATCATCCATGAAAGAATGTTAAAATATTTTGGAAGGCACAGTTGCAAGATGTTGATGAAAAATAAACCTGTAAAATTTGGATATAAATTTTGGGTATTAGCATCCTACAACGAATATACTTTTTCTATTACCCCTTACCAAAAATGCCAGTTCAAGAACTGCAAAAGAGAAGCAACAACAGTGTGTTTAAAATGTAATGTTGGACTTTGCTTTGAATGTTTTTCCAAATTTCACCTATGAATCAGCCTAATGCAAAGGAAGTGATATTTGTTAAATTTTAGTAGTGTATTGGCCTAATTATAGGACAGCTAATTACTTAAAAACTAAAATTTATTTTTAAAATTTTGGTTTTTTATGCTTAGTTACACCATATTAATGTTATCGATAAAGTTTTAAAAATTTTCAGAAATATTTAGTTGGTGTGGTACAATATGGGTTAAAGGTGATGTGTCCCCTTAAACTGGACAAAGATAGAAGTCCAGTTCGGTCGCATTTTAACCCTAGCAGTTGACTCTACAATGCAAATGATCATACGATTCCTGTTACACATGTAAATTAAATTGATTATTAGATTGTCAGATGCGGCTATGCACCTACACAAAGGAATAAAGGCTCGGTCGACTATTTGTCGACATTTGAGACAACAAAGGCTAGGAAAAAAAGAAAAATAGTGAGGCTCTCTTACTTGATAATGACAGGTGGGCATCGGGATGGACCAACTGGCCGCTGGTCGGCAAATACACCAGCGGAATCGCCTCCACCGTGAAAGGCCGATAAAAAACAGACATGTAGCATTCTGAAAAGGGAAAAAACAGTCTGTTGTATTTCTTATATTTATTCAATAACTATAAAACATAACAACTTTATTAACTTCATTAAGCCTAGCAAACAACAGGATTCTAAATCATTATTGCATCTACAATTGCCAATATCTCTTTTACAATTTCATACATTGTATGTTGCCAATACATAATAAATATAAATACAAATTATACAAATTAATATATTTTAAATACACAACACAGACCATTACAAAACACGAGAAAGAACGGATCGTACAACAAACCGAAGGAAAGAAGAATTATG
>CM063498.1:212336010-212341010 GCA_032207245.1 Pardosa pseudoannulata | reverse complement strand
ACACACGAATCTTTGGGGCGGAGTTTTTTTCCTGCCCAAGAAATTTTTTTCACAAAAACGCTATAAGTATCATTTTAAATTGCATTTGGACAGAGAAATTTGACAGTTAATAAAAGATAATAGTAATAATAAATTGTCTTACTTAGGTGTCTATGCTATCAATTTGTGCCCAGTAAAATATGTCACGTCATTTTTAAAGAAATAGGATCCGTTCTATTAAATGAATGGCCATTCAATAAATCATTTAATGAAAGGTTTTATTTTGATATTTATTTATATCTTAACGATACAAATTTCATTATTTATATGTACACTACGCATACAAATACTGTTGATTTCAACAAAATCGCATATAAGAGATTAAAAAAAAAATTGCATGCAGGATTTTACGACGGGCCGGATGAAGTAAGCAAAAGGGCCGACTTTTGCCCACCTCTACTTTATACATTACTCATTCACAAGACAACTTATAGTATAGAGTAGGGAACTCCCATGACCATTCCCGCCAAAAAACCCCCAAAACCAACAAAACTGCCAATCAAAGCAGCTGAATATTCCTTTTCATTTCTTCCTGGACGAGTAAAACCGTGGTGAAACAAATCGCACTGACAAATTCTGCTTCGCCCGAGTGTTCTCGGGATAATAATTAACTGAAATATATAGGAACCAGACAGTGGCGTGAGGTAGGTGTTTAATGAGGGTGTGCAGAGAACAACAACAACAACTATTACTAATAAAATAACGAAAAGCTTATATTTCCACGAAAAACTTACATTTTCAGCAAACGTAGCACTACACAGCGTCCGCCGCTGCGATGCCTCATCAGAATGCTCATGGGTGCCGACAAACCGAGCATCTAATCCGCGTGCAGAGGACTTCACTGCCCGCTGGCACAATAGAGCGAACTGTTTCTCGTTCGGTCAGTGGATTAAAGTATATTTATTAATTGTTTTTAACATTTGGAAATCATATATTCTGCGAAAAACATCTTCACAATTTTTAAAAACAAAACCAGGGATAGGGTGTTACATAATATAACTTATATACTGTAAAACACAATGAACGGTAAAATTTGGACTGTTCTGTTAGAATTCGTTTCTTTTTTGTCTAACAAAACAAAATTGTTTTTCAGCGAATTATTTCTATAAATATAATACATCACCTAAATTACTTTACCACACTAAAACATTTTCCTCTATATTGATGAAATACTTCTTTTATATTTCCATGAAAACAAAAACTTACAATATATAAATTTAAACATGAACCGCTGCAAAATCGTATGGCCAGTGAATCAGTTAAAGAACAAAAAGCGCTTCAGTACTAAGTCCCCTCTCTAATACAACGCTTAATAAACCGTACTTTCGGATGATTCTGAATGCCAAGTGCAGGAAAAATAGTTGCACTTGCCTCAGTGCTATAGTATTATGTGCTTCTCCAGTAGCCCATACATATAAAGCGTGATTTTCTATTAGTACGCAGTGCGTACACATAAAAATTTCTTATGTTCGTTTGCGTTTGAACGCGCTACGTGGCGCAGCACCTAGTACCGCACGCACTGCGAGAATACAAGCAAGCAAATCAACATAATATTTGAATATATTATAAATAATATGTATTATATACCATATAAAGATAGGTAGACATAGGGGCAGAAAATTATTGTCTTTCATAATTTTGCTAGGGTGTGCAGTGGACACCCTGCACATATGGACCGCACGCCACTGGAACCAGAGATAATTCGGGATCATCAGGCAAGCGGTTAAGCAGCAGGTCCCGGTCTTGTATATCATTCCCAACCCAACTTCTTGTCGCTTACAAATTTTACGGTCCGCCTTAATGGTTGTTGATTGTTGTGTTCCATAGTGTTCTGATATTTTGGCCAAATATTTGTCTTATCCTATCAATACTGTTCTTTTATTTTACCAAAACTGACGATTAAGTGTTTCGTTATCGTGATTATTACTTTTTCTATTTATGCAGTTGATAAATGAGCAATTGTTTTAGTATTTATTGCATTTTCTTTTAATGTCTAAGCCTTCTGTTTTGTACTGCAAATTCTCGGGGAGAATTTAAAGGTTCCTTCCGTTTTTTAGGGTAATCTAAACAGGGTGTCTAGGGGAAACAGTTCAGAAATTCCCTGCTATTTGCCTAATAATTCCTTATAATTTGAAATTTCTTCCCTGATAAATTCACACTATTTAATACACAATTTGTTTCACTTCTTTTAAAGAACTATTTATAAGATATATAAAGATACTTATATTCAGATAAAGTTGTAAATTTGAATAGAAACCAATAAAATATTAATGCTTTTAAAACTTTGAAATATTCTTTTAGGCTTTTTGGGTGTTCGGGATAACTTGCGTGAAAACAGAAAATGAATGAATCTCATTAAAACAGCTACAAAAATTTAGTACAATTTTTGGAGTACTGCTTTATGAAATTTTATTTATATTAAAATAATGCATATTAATACATTAAGGGAAATAGAACTTGCACATTGTTATTTTAAATATTCCGTGACACCATGCCTTCCCAGATAGCATTCATACTTGAAGCAAGTTTGATTTTTTCTGGATAATATCTTGTCATAACAAATTTGTCACGACAAACTTGCAGCAAAACTCCTGCAAGTTAGACGGAGCATAAAGCGACCACTCCTTTGCAAATCAATTTTTCTGCAAAACTGTGGCAATCTTGTTATGACAAACTTAAAGCAAGCGAAAATTCCCATCATTGCATGAGAGTTAAGATGTTAAAGAGAGTTAAGCGCATGCGCAAACCTTTCCCGGCCAAAGACAAAATTGACAACATCGCAGATGCGACATTCCGCAAGGTGCTATGGATCTTTTAAAAGGCCTTTATTATTTTAATTATTCAAGTGTGGTTATTTTTTAAAGTAGCATTTCTCTATAATTTGCAACTATCTAAAATTTCAAATAAATTAAGTAGATGTGTTAATTCTACTAATTCACTAAACAATGCTTTCTTTTTCATGCACGTATATTGGGCCATGTTAAACCTGTGTTGAAAATTTTAACTTTTAAGTGAATTTTTCTCAACTTTTCTCAACCGTGGTTTGCAATGAACTTGCTGCAAGTTTGATATGACAAGTTTGCGGCAAACTTGCACGACAAGTGTACTGTAACTTGCATGACAAGTTTGCTGCAAGTTAAAGGTATAGTGACTTCGATGTTTGCGTAGACTTGCTGCAGTCTCGTTTCAAACTTGCAGACTTGTCATACTGAACTTGCTGCAAGTTCGCAGGCTTGCAAAGCAAGACTGCTGCAAGTTTTCTGCAAACTAAATTGGCTATCTGGGTTTCTTCTTTAGCTTCTTCCCAGATAGCAAATTTAGTTCTCGGCAAACTTGCAGCAGTCTTACTTTGCAAACCTGCAAACTTGCAGCAAGTCCAGCATGACAATTCTGCAAGTTTGAAACGAGACTGCTGCAAGTCTGAGAATTTTCGTTTACTTCAAGGTCGTCATAACCAGTTTGCCACAGTTTAGCAGCAAAATAGGGTTGCAAAGGAATAGTCGCTTTATGTTCCGTCTCAAGTTTGTTGAGTCACAAAATATTATCCAGAAAAAAAAATCAAACTTGCTTCAAGTATGCATGCTATGTGGGTTTGTTCATTCACAGTTTTTAGTTCCAACTGCTTATTAATCGATTTCGTTTGTTATTTTCTTTTATAAGATTCAATTGCCACATTTCCTGAAGGTTTCCTTTTTGCTTTTCTATATTTTCATACATTTTTAAAAGAATGCGCAAGAATAAATTTTTTTTTAATATTTTGTCAAACGAAGCTTTTTATTTTTCAAATTAATTTTTGATAGAGAATTTCCTGATTTTTTTTTTCAAACGGTTTTGTCTAAATTCTACCATCAGCAAAGGAGCAAATGTATATTAAAAATCTTTTCAGGCTATTCCTATGTCTGTAAGAGAAGACTTGTCGGCTTTTCGCGCTTTTAAGTGACTCAAAATTAGTTGGAACACTAAGCTTGGTTGAGCTGCCACCAAATGCAAAGTGGATTGACTTTAAGGTAGTGAAATGACCTTGTGAATTGTACTGGGGTGATACGGAGCGGATTTGACTCTTGCGAGATGGTGTCCAAAGTTTAACTTCATTGCATCCAGGTTTGAAGGCCTCTCCACCTTATGGTCCACCGCAAGCCATTACCACTGTATGTAGTGGGTATGATGTATCTTGGTAGACAGTGGCAGATGATAAAATGGTCTTGGCAGAGGAAGACTTCGGAAACGGCTTTTCTCCAAATATTAAAGACAGGCAGACAGTGTTACTATAATGCGCAGTAGACTTACACGATCGGCACTTTGAGTGTGACAGTGTGTGGATGCAACCCGCGAACCATCGTCCAAGGTCACCATCAGGGGCCGGTAATGCAGTGATTAATTATGGGCCACAGTGTGGAGGAGGCATGGAAGTCAACTCTATCTGTCTTCCCACACAAACATCTGCCAAGAACAGAGTGTTCGAAACACCACAAAGCAACTGATTCTATCCTACTACTGTCGATTACCACCTCTCTTAATTTCACTCCACTGGGTTTAACTTCGCGAAGCTCGAATCCAATCCGCTCCGCATCCGGTAGTCGCCTAACCCAAGTTAAGAATGGCAAATTGTTTCTCTTAAGTACAAAATAAAAGAAAATATCAATCGTTTAACAATCATTACAGTTCTTCAATATCATAGAGGACTAAATAGCTGTTATGGGCTTATTCCCTGATTTAAAAAAAATTTTCAATATTACTGATAATTCCTTGTTATTTCTTTAACTACTAAATACGTGTTAGCTTTCAGAATTTTCGAGTGTTCTGTGAAAGTCCCTGCACTATGCCAACTTGAGGAAAACCTGTGGTTGAAAACTTTTACACTGTATTCGACTAGAAAGATTTGGTTATCTTTTATTATATCATAACAAATTTATTATTTCCATTAATTCTCTTTTGTACTATAGATTGTTTGGACGAAATTT
>CM063498.1:212306010-212331010 GCA_032207245.1 Pardosa pseudoannulata | reverse complement strand
ATTTAAAACTTACAATAAATGATAGTACTGCATTTTTTGCTTTTGAAATATATGTATTTAAACTTGCTTTACCTGAAAAGTGAGTAATTGGATTTTTTCACTTATGACTCCAAACAAAAATATCTATTCAAACAATACTTAGAAATTGTTAAAATATTTATTTAGTATACTTTTTAAGAACACTTAATTATTGTTTTTCCAATATAATTAAAATTTTAAAAAGCATCATGTTCAAGTTGTACAAGAAGATTGGTTTGTTAGTTCCCCCCCCCCCTCAATACCTCCTACGGTATCCTCTAACGGAAACCCTTATAAGGTGGTTCAGTTTAGATTTTGTAAAAAAAACGTTACTCTCCGTAGATGAGATTTCTTCTCGAGAAATATCGCTGAGAGAAGGCGCTGCAGCTCATACGAGAAGTGGAGGGCATGGCTACAAACTCTGTCATTGCAAAAAGAAATGCTTCATTACTCATTGCCATTGTAAATATAAGGGACTCTTGGGAAATTCAAATTGCTATAACAGTTAAAATTGTTCCAACAAATAAGATAGTGTAACGTCCATCCCATAATTAAATTAATTATTGGTATTATTTTCTGTTCTACGCGTTTTCGGTTTAAGATCAACAGTTACATGTGCTAGTACTATAGATTTGACTGAATTGCGGAGAAGAAAATATAACTAATAAAGACAATGACAAATGGTGTTTCTTTAAAAACACTTATGGAGCTATTTTTTACATCTAATACGTACAGCTACTGACTCAATGATAGCGAATGGACCCTCAAAGTCCCAAACATACATAATGATATCTTGACACCTCCATCCTTAGAACTATCACTACAGCCGGTAAGTTACATGCTCTAAACACATCATAATTTAATTTGTTTTGTGTATCGAGCGTCTGTTAGGCATTAACCCTTTAGCGGACAGTGGTTTCGCAGCGAAACCTCCTGTTAACCATTTCTTTTAGAAAAATGAATGGTTTTGACATTTAAAACTTACAATAAATGATAGTACTGCATTTTTTGCTTTTGAAATATATGTATTTAAACTTGCTTTACCTGAAAAGTGAGTAATTGGATTTTTTCACTTATGACTCCAAACAAAAATATCTATTCAAACAATACTTAGAAATTGTTAAAATATTTATTTAGTATACTTTTTAAGAACACTTAATTATTGTTTTTCCAATATAATTAAAATTTTAAAAAGCATCATGTTCAAGTTGTACAAGAAGATTGGTTTGTTAGTTCCCCCCCCCCCTCAATACCTCCTACGGTATCCTCTAACGGAAACCCTTATAAGGGTTGTAAAGAAAAATAATACATTTTGCATTTTTAAGGTTCATAGGTTACGTTTATAAACTAATTTCATTAAATTTAAAAGCGTTTATGTAGGTGATCTTTAAAGGGTTAAGGCGAGAAATCTGAAATCTGTGATAGGATTTTACCTTTTAAAAACTATATTTTCTGTGCATGATTTCTTTGGAAACGAATTATCTTTCATTTGTCGATCGTTTTTAATCTTCAAATCTACCACGTAACGACTCCAGTCACGGAAAGTGCGTTCGGCTTCGGAAAAAATTAATTTAATAACCCCCTTTTCCATTAAACGTGGAATCTAAACCTCGGGAGTTTATAGCGAAACGATTTGGTCACGACCGAAGCTTTATTTGGTTTTTGGGTGTGCCCAATCGTCTCCAAAGAAGATTCCTGCTCATCTGAGTTCGTCGACAGACCTAACCTGGTTTACACGACTTGCTGGGAAATGCTGCACGGAAAAGAACGAACACGGGATCCGGTTGTTAACAGGATATTTAGCGAGAAGATTATTGCGGCCTAGGATTAAAGGCTTTAATCCTCGCCGCCTGACCTCTCGGAACATCCCTCAGACTTTCCGCAAACAAGGCTCTTGTTATCCCCTGGGGACGACAGCGGACTTTGAGTTCTGTCTTGACTGATCGAGAAATATAATTAAGAATGGGAAGTTGCAAGGAATTTAAAGGAACACATCACCTTTAAACCTTCCAAAATTCGATTTTTTTTAAATTTTCACATTTCTAAATTTTCTAGTTGTTTATGAATCATTTAAAGCAAAACCCATCGAAATATTCGAATTACAACTTGAAAAACTGCACCATTCGATATCATACCTTTTTAAGCAACTGTTGGCGCCGAAGCTCAGTTCCAAAAACGAAAGTCAAAAAAACGTAACTAGCAAATGAAGAGAGCGGGCTGTATCTTAACCATATTTATTGCAAAACCAACTCAAACGATACTTCAATGATAAGAAGCATAATTCAATCCCAACGAGGGAGTTTTCACAATACCAGGTTCGGATCCCCATAGAACCGAACGTCTGCTCTAGGTGACGACAAACTAGCGATTACACCTACTAGCGACAATTTTCGCCAGATGGTGCTCATAAATACAAACAAGAGCTTGCAACGCAGGGGCTCGAACAGCAACTATAAAACCTTTAAATGCATTTAATTGAAAATTGCGATTTATTTTAATTTGGTTGCAAATAAAAACAATATTTACCTTATTTTAAATTTTCATAGTCAATACATTATAGACCTGGGATGGAACCTACTGTTTATTGTCGTTTATTACATGTAATATTTATAGAATTTAAAATCGAATTGTTAAACATTATTTTACCTTTTTTTTAAAGCTTAACCCACTAGTGTAATATTTCTGATACCTTTTTAAAATCTGAATAGTTGTAGAAGGATGCCTGATCATTACTGATTAAAAAAGCAAAAATGGTTAATGAAACTTACTGCCTGATAGCTCCAAATATTATTTTTGATATTTAGCAGTGTTGGTCAGTAAATCCCCGATATTACTAGAAGCCATTTTTTGATATCTAACAGTGTTGGTCAGTATTTCCCCAATATTCCTTAATTTCATTTTCGATATTTAGCAGTGTTGACCGTTTGCTACTTGAAGTTATTCCTTCAGTTAATCTTGAAGTAAAACTTTTTCTAATTGTTTAAAAGTTTTACGTTTCAATACTGTGCTACCTGTCATTTTCCCAAATGTACTGTGAAGAAGTACTGTACTGTAAACATAGTAGAAGTACATAGTACTGTACCCGAAATCAGCTGATATGAATGCCTCCTGTTTCCATCCAGCTACAATAGGGCGGCTACGCAGTGTCTGGGATGTTGACCGTTCGGTTGAATAGTTGCCACGCCCCCGATCGATCGCGGTCATGATCCGGAGGATTGCCTGGAGAAGTCCGGAATCGGGACAGCTAGCGAATGAGAATTTAACTAAAAAAAACGAGCTGTAACCTTAGTTGGAGTTCCTAGGTAACTGGAATCGTAACGGACCAAAAAAAAAAACGGTTGGCGAGACGGTCACTGACCCCCAGGTATAAAAAGCCTAGAATTTGGCGACTCGGGGCTTTTTCGACATTTTTTACGTAGGTGCTTTGACCTCGTGGAGGCTTTCGCGACGTTTGACCGAAGCCACCTTTTGAGTGATTACGTTCGGGAGACTCGTCAGGTCCGCTCATCTAAGAAACGGCAGGGTCTCGGAACCGACCGGGGGTTAGTTTGGGTTAGCACCCTGGAAATCCCTCCCCATCGTGTGAGAATATTTAATTCTTTTTTACGAGTGTGATCATCGTGGATATGTTATCCAAGCAACAATTCTTTACATTTCGAATGGTTTTGGGATGTTAGAATCCCTTTGTATATAGCCAGTATTTGCTCCAGAAATTAAACGTATTTCCTATTCTGTTATGTCTGTGATCCTTCTTCAAGCTACCTCTTGACTGAAGAACATTGAAGGCGTAACAGTACTCATCTGGAATAGAGAATCGATTCACTTCCCATCACGTTCAGCTCATTTACTATTGTGCGTTGTGCTGGATGCAGTGATATACCCTTTTAAGTTTAAATGATATTTATATTTAGGAATATCTACAGATATCGCAGAATATTATTGAAATAATATTTCCGTGACATCGTTAACAACATCAAGAAAAAACATTCAAAAAAGTCAGTTTCGTAAAAACTGACCAATTTATGAAATTCCATTTTTTAGAATAACATTCCTCTTTTAAGCAATAAAAACCAATCGGTTTGGAATCTATCATCCCAGCAGATTGACTCAGCAAATATTCTCAGAATATGCTATACTCTTACGGCCATACATACATACATATATATGTATATATCTATATATACACACACATATATATATGTATATGTATATATATATATATATATATATATACATATACATACACACACACACACACATATATATATATATATATATATACATATACATATATATATATATATATATATATATATATATATATGTATATATATATATATATATATATACATATACATATATACATATATATGCATATATATATACATACATATACATATGCATGTATATATGTATATATATACACATACACATTTATATAATATATATATATATAATATATATATAATACATATACATATATATATTTAAAGCTTTCTTTTGAATGTTTTCAAATTTTAATTTTATATTCCATCTACCAATATCAACAGATGTCCAAAATAGGATGTCCGACGCTCAAAATATGGGTGCTGTAAGACGTTGACCCATAAAATAAAGCTACCCCGGGATTAAGTCTAAGTTTTATTTTAAAGTCTATAAAATACCGTTTAAACAAAAACGTTTCATAACCTTGAAAAATGATTTTGAAAGACAAACTTTTTTACTTTTAGAATTATTCCCGTAATTAGAACAGGTTTTCCCAAATGGCTGACAAAGCCCATCTCGCGTGTTTTACCTTAAAACGAAGTCACGGTTCGAATCTTTCAGAGACGGTTTTTTTTTTTTTTTTTTTTGTTTTTTTTTTTTTTGTTTACTGCGAGAGACTTATTATTCGGGTAATTCGACCGCGGCATCCTCTCGTTCACGAAGACAAAACTACAACAACAACATTCAAATATTTAAAAAAAAAACGGAAGAACAAAGCAGCTTCTTCGAACTTCGAAAACGGCTCTTAACCCCGAGCCGGCGGCTACAGAATCATAACAGCGTTCGTTTACTCGGAAATTTTGTTTTTCCTTTTTCGTTATTGTTACTTGCTTCCCGATTTGGGTTAGAAATCTACTTTTGTTCTTTCTTCAAGTTCACACACACTGATAGTGTAGCGGAAGGAGACTGTGGAAAATCAAAATGACGGTGCATCAGAAATGAAAGTCAGATATACATATGTAAGGAAAAGTAAACTAGATCCGGAAATTAAGGTAGGCATTTTGTATAGGTTTGTTTTGTTTTGGAGTGCTACGGTCTACTTTTTGCAAACGAGGGCTAATGAGACCGGGAGCTACAGCTTAAAGCCGATTCTGAACAGGCATTTTGTATAAAACCCCTAACACAGCCCGACAAAATTCTCAGGGGTTTTCAAAACCTAAGTCGAGGGCTAAAAATTCCCGGGTCGTTTTGAATGCCCCTATTTAACCCCTAACCTAAATGGACCACTGAACACTTTCAATTCTTATATAACCTTAAAATAATAAATACTATATAATTTTGAAAAAAAATTTTATGCTCTATAAAATTTATATAATAACTGACATACAAATTAAATTTAAGGTAATTTAGAGTTGCATTTTATAGAATGAATTAATAAAAAGTATTTTAAATATAACAAATTTAAAAACTCATACAAATTTTTAAAAATTTTAAGAAATCGGAACTAGTTATTCATCAAAACTAGCTGAAAGTTTAATTATCTAAGTGATAATAATCTTTTCTACAATAATACTATGCAAGGTAAAAACTTTTATTAAAATGTAAAATGTTTAAAATCTTAAGCTTTGACATAAGATATTCAGTTTTAAATTCTACCACATTTTTAATAAAAGGGATAATTTCCTGATTTTATATAAGTGGAGTCAGGTTTAAAATCACTCATAAATTTGTGTATAATTTTATTAAGTATTCAAAGATTTGCTTAAACAGACACATTTTCGTCATGCACTGAGACTCATTTAAAATGTATGAGATCCCTTAACAGAGCGGGGAAGAAAAATACAATCTGTCCTCTACCCTCGTTACCTTAGCTGCACTTTGTAATCGGGGAAAAAAATCAGTGACCTTGAACCACCTATGGAAAATACACAGACTATAGTTAAAATAAATACTCTAGCAGTAGGTTTGGGACCTACAATCCCAACAGATTGACTCAACAAATATTCTCAGAATATGCTATACTCTTACGGCCATACATAAATATATATGTATATATATATATATATATATATATATATATATATATATATATATATATATATATATATATATATATATATATATATATATATATATATATATATATATATATATATATATATGTATATACATATATATATACACACACATATATATATGTATATATATATATATATGTGTGTGTATACATATGATAAAATATTAGATCGATAAAGATAGATAGTTAAATTTACTTACCATGTAATGCGCACCACGCAGCAACTACATAGAGGTAAATAAATATAATAAAAGAAAACCAAAACCGGAACCAAAACACTATAACTCCATTAAGCATAGTAAATGTAAATCGGATAGGAAGAAAGTTGGATTGGGTGTGGAAGGTTTACGACTTCCATACACAGTTAAAACAATTGTTTGAACAGGCCTGAACGTTCCCCTATACCCCAAAAACCAGAAGAATATGAGAATACGATTTAGAAGAACAAAGCATTTATAAAGTTATACAAAAAGCCAACTCATCCAGAATTTATGTTGCCACAGTGTTAGTTAAAATTGCAGTTGAAATTACAGTTTGAGAATTGGAAACGTTAACTTAATCCCATTAAAATCTACTTGAAAATAATTATTTAATTGTTTATAAATAAAAGGTAGGAGATAGTTAGCATTTAAAGCTAATTCTAAATAAAGATTAATATCAGAATGATATATAACTGTATTACTATGGAGACGTTCACTGCGCTATAAATAAATTGATAATATATTGCGCTTAATATGGGTGAATAAGCGTGTATTCCAGTTAAAATGTACATACATATATATGTATATATATATATATATATATATATATATATATATATATATATATATATATATATATATATATACATATACATATATAACATACATATATATATATATATATATATATATATACACATATGCATATATATATGCATATATATGTATACATAATTATAGAGACTCGCACACCACACACACACATATATATATATATATATATATATATGTGTGTGTGTGTGTGTGTGTGTGTGTGTGTGTGTGTGTAAATAAAGGAGCTGCCGAAATATCTATGCCCTCAGTGGGTTTTAAACCTACGGCACATCGAACATTGTCACAATATGCTACATATCACTATTGTGTCACAATTTGTGTATAAAGAAACAGATGCATTTTGTTTTAAACTGTACTTGCAGCGGAGTGTTATTTTTTTTTTTTTTCATTTTTTTTTTCATTTTTTGTTTTTTTTTTATAAAGTTTTTTTAAAGTATTTATTCTCTGTTTTTTGTTTGTTATAGGAAAATAGAATTTATAGAACTAAGAGAAGATAGATGCATATATTCTGTTAACGTTCATCTTCTCTCATTCACCTACATATTCTTGATAACGTAGCTAAAGCTACTTATTAGTTCCGACAGCTGCTGACGGAGGTATGCCACGACCCTGAGGAGATTTAAGGGATAAGCCCACCTCGTACTCCTGACGGCATCCCTCTCATTCAAAAGAGAGCCTATACGCGACGCTCGGCAAAGTCTCGGCGAGACGCACGACGTCGAGAGATCGTACACTCCCTCGAAATGGAAGACGTGCAGCATTTAAACACGTTCGAATATACGTGACTAGCGGAGCGATCACGTAACGAGGAGGATAAAAAATAAAGTGTCGCCGATCGTTATCTGTCGACGGACAATTCGTTCGCCTCCCAAATGGAGGGCAGCACTTTTATGACGGGCGCGCGGGGTCCGAAATAGTCGACGGGCGGCGGACCGGAACACAGAGGGTGGAAGAATTATAACACCCGCTCGAGCGGAAGACGAGAGACACGTCAACCAGATACACAACACAAAATGTTCGGCCGCGTGCTGCTGTTATTCGTTTGTTTTCTTTTACCTCGTTCGAAGAAGATTTTCGTCGATAGGTAAGAACGGGAAATTCACGAGGACGACATTTTATTCCTTAAAAGTCTTAAGCTTTGAAAAGTTACGGATTTGTATCAAAGAACAAACGCAATTGTTCGTCTGCTATCAGAAACAATTAAAAACTACGGCCACCCCGAAAGCCCTAGCTGGCTTGCTTCAAATTTAATATACATATGCATATACAGTGGACTCCGCTTAATGGAATCCGTTTGGGACACTTTGTTTTCGATAACAATAACCGACTGATAACAATAAACGATAAGCAAAATGATATCAATTTACCCCCCCCCCCTTTTAATTCACACGTAATAAATTTAAAAATAAAATAAAAACACGCACCTTATATTTATAAGAAAAATAAGAATTGTATACATAATTAAAAAAATTGTTGACTGTCTATAATTTTTTCAAAAAAATTCATTTATAAATTGTTCGTCATCATAATCAACCTGTCATAACGATTAAAAATTTCGATCTTTTGTTTTAATGTTCAATCATTTCGCATTCTGGTTTCCCCATCGACAAGCTGCAAGTAAGCGAGCAAGGAATAAAATGAGAAGACGCTCCTTCTTAGTTTCGATAAGAAAGTGTTGCCTTCTGCTTATCTGACAACCACTCACCACCAGCAAGGTGTGCGTATTTCTGAAAAATTGCAGGAACGTGTCATGCCCCACTCTTTTATTCATTCCCCATTTCCCTAAGTGGAAGAGGGAGAATTCTCGGAAATTGAAACAACAGCGAAGGGAAGAAAAAGAATGGGTTCATTCTGAATATAATGTGAATATGCCTTTGCCAGTTAGTTCGAAAACGGATCCCATGAACCGATGTCACGATACCATAAAGCGATCGTTTGAACATAGAAATGAATAGAGAAAATCGGGACCCAGTGATTTCGATAACAATAAGCGATCGATAACATGAACCGCGATATATATATATATATATATATATATATATATATATATATATATATATATATATACATACATTATATATATACATACATATATATATACATACATTATACATATATATATATACATACATTATACATATATATATATATATATATATATACGGTCAAAGGTAGTAGGTGTGTAGTTCGTGCATGTACGTAGGCGGCGCAATTTTTAGTACGGTCATAGAATATGTAACATTAAAATGAGGTAACTACAGCTTTAAAAAAGATAAAAAGTAAGGAAACTTTAGAAAGAAGAATCTGTTAAGATAGAAAATACTTTTTTTAATCTAACTCAGAACATCCGTTACTATGAATTTTGGAGAGTTTTTAAAAAACGTTTCTTCAAAAAAGTGATTGTCTTGCAATGTAAGATCTTTTTAATAAGAATTTACACCGAAAATAGTTACATAAATGCAACTAAAAATATAATTATGCTTGTAAAAAGAGCTAAACTGTCATGATGTGTCATTTTAATATGGAATGATAGTGTTGCATCACACGATTTAGATAAAACTAATCGCAATTAAAAAGAAATTATGTTAAAAATAAGAACTTTAAGATATTATTTATGAACTGGCAACTTAAGAAGCAAGAAAATGGCACTTTCTGGGTGCATTTAGTTAGTTGTTTTAGGATGCACAGTTTAATAAACGTCAAATAAATTTATGATGTAAACATATTTTTCAATTCTTTGATTCGTAGTCAATACTACTGAGTTGAATTGAAGAATCCACTTAAACAGGTTTTCAACCGTACCTAGAACGCATTATAAATAAGCTGATTAAAGCATTCTTTCGGTTTCTCGAACGACACAATATAATGGAACACTCTTTCGTAATGAAACACGAAGAACACTTTTGGAACCACAGAAAATTCGACAACTGTATCACAATTTCATATCTCGCCACAATGTTGAATGCAAACAGAAAAAAAATTCAATTTTAACAATTGAAGTTGGAAAGCCGAAACAATTATATTATTCTTCATCATGCTTCCAGGTCGAAAATGAGCCCGAAATTTGCACACAAACGAAGGCGGGGAGGACGGAATCGTTCGAAACTTATTGTGGTACTAGAAGATCGACCGTCTACTATGTACTCGATTTACTTAGTTGCTTTCGCAATATCGCCGGTCGACGAGTCTTCCACACACCTACAGTTAGCACTAAAATATCAGCAAATATCAAAATTGTAAAACTAGCCTACATTTCAAATGAATCCCCATCTCCCAAATTTGATATTTCTCAATATCATTTTTGGTAGTTAGAAGTGACAGTCCTCCCCTCAGGATATCCTTCCAAGTATTCCCAAAATGAACATCTTTCGGCGAAACTATATATCAATGTAACAAAAATTATATATATATATATATATATATATATATATATATATATATATATATATATATATATATATATATATATATGTATATATATATGTGTGTGTGTGTATTATGTATATGTCTAAATTTATACATATATATATATATACTCATACAAATGCATGTATATACATACATATACACATACATGTAAATATATCATATATATATATATATATATATATATATATATATATATATATATATATATATAAATGAATTTGTGTCTGTCTGTCTGCACTCGATAGACTCCAAAATACATCCAATCGCCGTGAAAATTTGGGAAATTATTAGGTATATCCCTAGGAAGATTTTTGAAAACTTTTAACGTACGAAATCAATTCCTTTCCCCTTTTTCGAGCGTTTCATGTCATTATTCCAAGCGTTATTTTCCCCGGTTAAACCAAAACGATTCACTTTTAAATTTATCGCATCCTAACTAAGTGAAAGAATCAATAATTTCTAACAATATGACGTCATTCCGTTAATCCCATGTCATTGTTTGAAGCGCCGTTTTCCTCGGTTAAAAGCAGGAGATTAAAATTTTCAATTTATCGCATAATAAATAGGTGAAAACGATATTTTTGTTTATCCTTATGACGTCATTCCTTTAAATATTTCATTTATTCATTCCTTATTTTATATTATTTAAACATCGTCTGCGTAGTATCCAGTCGATTTGACCTGGAAATTGAGATATAAAGTGATTTACTTTCATTTCTATGGGACGCAAATTATATATATTGGTATTTTTATGCAAGAATTAATGTCAAATTCAATTCTTGGTTCATTTTTTCGTTACAATGAAATGTTTATCAACAATATTTTAACAACAAAAAGTACACATTTCAGTGACTCTCATGATCAAATAAAAACCTATCATTATATATAGTTTTTTTATATTGATACGGTTGTCAATACGAATGTGTGTTTCTGTTTCATACAAATAAATTTCCTTAATTTTGGACAACATTTATACAACACAATACACGGCTGCTGTCAAAACCTCTGCTTCCTATTTTACCACGTAATAAGGCAAGATCTATCAACGTTGCTAATCAACGTACAGTAGTATTACAGTAATGTAATTTAGAGTTAAAGTTATATTTTACCATAAAAAAAGTTTGAGCAAATTTAATATAAGAAACAATTTGATGCAGATTTAATCGCTATCATGTAAACATATATTTTGTTATTTTTATTTGTTGATATTAAGAACAGTTTTCATTTTTATGTTTATTTTTATACAAATCTACCCGGTAAGTCATAGAGTAACTAATTTTGGACAGAAATCCTTGATACCCCTAAATGAACATATTCGATATTAAAACATCTTCTGTCCACCCTAGCATGTGACAAAATAATATAACAAAAAAGATTTTTCATAGAGTTGGCTGTTTTTGTATATTTAGAATACCTCAAAATAATTTATTGGCGCCAAAAGATGGAAAGAAGCATTATAATCGCCAACATACGTCTTCAACCAAAGCAAATTTATGACAAGGGAATTCTATTTCAGCCGAAACAAAATATAATCGAGCTTGGATTATCCGATACTATCGGGATCGAAGCGGATCACTTTATCGAAAAATCAGTCTAATTGGACAACTTTATATACCGTGTATGGTTTGATGCAACTTCCTCCACGCATTTTCCGTGATAATGGCAGTTGTAGCATTGCCTATTCTTACATATCAGAAATGGCGTGCATAGAAAATAGTTTTATACTATGTTTAACACCTTTTTATTTTTTACGAAACGGGTAGAAAGACAGGGGTATATAAAAAGAAGGTTGGATAGACAAAAAAATCCTGGATTAGAAGCTGTGGAGTACGGAAAAGATGGAGATGTGAGAAAAAAAAAGAACCCTTGCAAGGATTATGTAAAATAGAATGGATAAAATTGTCGTAATGACAATTGAGAAAGCTTTAATTTCTGCATGTTTGCTTTTGTATTGGTCTAACCTAGACAATTATTAATATCGCGTGGAATAGAAATGGACTGGTCATTTTGGTTTTTAGTCATAACCGAAGTGAATTGTGAACAGCACTGAAAATAAAGGAGATTTTCGCGGGGAAAATTTTTTAGTTTGTTTTGGAGCTCTACGATTTACTGCTTTGTTGCATTATTATTGGTTAATGTGTCTTCTGTTTGAAACCGATTCCGAACGGCTACGAACATCCATACCCATTCAGCCATGATTCGGAAAAAAATTATATAAAAATTTTGCATGAGACGAAAACCGTGTTCCTTGATCATTTCAGAGAATTGGACGATGGTTAATCGGCTTCCGGCTAGTCCGGAATGTTTAGTAAGCAGGATAAGTTCTTCGAAACTATTGTCAAATTTTCGCACTCTTATTTTGCCCACGCTTTCGCATCTTATGTATGTACAACTCAGGTTTAATGGAAACTGGAGTATAAAAACTGAATATAGTTGTAATACGCTTATAATAAAAATATATAAATATGTCAATGACTCGAACTGCACTGTGACAATTTTAAAGAGTATGCACGAAAAAAAAATCTTTGTTTAAAAGTAATATATTAATTTCACCGTAACAAAGAACGGGCACACTTGCTAGTATATAATATATACATACACATATATATATATATATATATATATATATATATATATATATATATATATATATATATATATATATATATATATGTGTGTGTGTGTGTGTGTGTGTGTGTGTAATCAATTTTTTTAAAACTCCTTGACAAGGAGAAAGCTCAACAGCTAGCAGTAATAAAAATGCAGTCGGGCCAACATTAAAAAGAACGGCACCAGTCTAATTGAAACTTTATTCCATACAACGCACATTTATTCTACTGAACAACAGACAAAGAAAAGCCATAGAGCTCATTCTGATCGAACAGAGGTACACACAAGAGCAAAGACAGAAAGAATTTTAACACGGTAAAAAAGACTTAATAAGCGAATTAAATGCAATATCAGCAAAAACTTTGAGCCATTTGCCAGCGACAACTGGGAAATGTGCTGAATAGATAGAAAGTTTACAGTTTTAGGACAGAAAGGAATGTTAAGTAGAAAATACTCTTTTGATTAAACTATTTAGAGGCTGGGAAAAAGATTTAAATGAATTACAATAGGAGAGAGGTTTTTTTTAAAGAAATATTAGATTTAAATAATTTTGATACATTACATATATATATATATATATATATATATATATATATATATATATATATATATACATATATATATATATATATATATATATATATATATATATATATATATATATATATATATATATATATATATGGGAAAGTAACGACCATCGTTAACTACAGAACATTTATTACGATTAACAGGACAAATACAAATAGTTAGACATAAAATAATTAAAGAATACGTGCCACCGAGGGAGCGATACGTCTTATCAGCTCGCCAGCGGAGTGATCGTCTGCCGTCAGTGTACATCTGAAGTGGTACTCTTGAGATACATTCCACAAGTGAAGTGGTTTGAGGGCGGGACATTCCTATATATATATATGTAAGGAAAATTCTCAGGGGTTTTCAAAACTTAAATCAAGAGCTAAAAATTTCCGCGTCCTTTCGCATTCCCCTTTTTAACCTCTAACCTCAATGGACCAGTGGGGCTACCATTTACGCCCTCAGAGAAGGGACTTGACTCATTATAATCCTACATGGCCCTAGCGGACCATTTAAGAAATTTCCAAACGAAAAGGAGATGCACGCTGTCGGAGACAGATTTTTCTAGAGATCCTGGGTCAACCCCCAGATGTTGACCCAGGTGTTACGGGTGTTGTACATAGAACTTCATGCTAGCCGACCCTTTCGTTTGTCCTGTCGCTATGATGAAGTAGGAACCCGTCCTTCAACGTTATCTTAATAAAGGTCTTTAGCTGAAACGGTGTCATTTTTATGGCCATGACTGCAACCACCCATCGAGAAGTCCGTCTCATTACATATATATCTATATACAAATGTATATATATATACATTTATATAATACATATATGTGTGTATATATTACATGCATACATAGAGGATATATATATTTATTTACATACTCAAAATGATGCCTTTCCGCACTAAGTAAATGTATTTTAGATTAGAAACAAAGAGACACTTGACAATACGTAATGCCTGCTTTTTGCAGAACCGCACTTATTCCAACCATGCGATATTTAGCGAAAGAAATAAGTCTGAGATCCTCGCTTATTACACGATTCTCTTTTCTCGGGCAAACCTTCATCGGCTTTTGTCTTTGCATTAACCTCTTAGTCTTGTTTAAGCAGATCTTTCGGTGGAACTGCACTTCTCTAATCCTCAGTTGCCTGCCCTCTTTGTTCGACGAGTGTGGCGAAAAAGGATAATTATGCGTACTTATGTACAATATATTTTAAATTTAAACTGCAGATGGCTTCATTAAGTTTCAGCGCATTATGTATGACCTAGAAAAAAAAAAGAATCTGCCAAGAGATGCATCCAGAAATACGAGGCACATCCAGAAAGTAAGTTTCCCGATGTTTCCCCCTTTAAAGTAAACGTCATTAGTGGTGAAAATTGCGCGTGCGTAACAGATCTATGACGTATCAATCACATGCCAGCCGGACAAATCCCGATTCGTGCCAGTAGCGGGGTAGCAGTGTTCCGAAATGGAAATTCTTAATCCTTCTCCCGCCGCCTGCAAGGTTCGGTGGGTGATGCTACTTAAAGATCGCTACAAACCTTGAAAAAATTCCTGACATTTGACATTCGTCTTTATCTACATCGTCTTTACGCTCGAGGGAATAATACACTAGAAGTGACATGACGTTGATACTGCTCCAAAGCATCTCAACCACTCAAGAAATTTCTAAAGAAAATGTTTTGGAAATGAACTTTTTGGAAAATTTAAAAATTCATCTAAGTTAATCTTATACAGTTGGGGCAATGGGAAACAGAAACTACGTATTTGTATAAACAACCGCAATCGTTTAAATATATATATATATATATATATATATATATATATATATATATATATATATATATATATATATATATATACACACTTTATACATACATATATATATAATATGTATATACATATGCATACATATATATATACATGTATATATATGTATATATATATATACATACATACATATATATATGTATATACATACATACATATGCATACATATATATATACATGTACATACATACATATATATATATATATATATATATATATATATATATATATATATACATATACATACATATATATATATAATATATATATATATATATATATATATAGTTATATATATATATATATACATGTATATATATATGTATGCATATGTATTTTTATATATATATGTATATACATATATATATGTATATATATATATATATATATATATACATGTATATATATATATATATATATATATATATATATATATATATATATAATATATATATATATATATATATATATATATATATATATATATATATATATATATTATATACATATATATATATATATATATATATATATATAAATATATATATATATATATATATATATATATATATATATATATATATAAATATATATATATATATATATAAATATATATATATATATATAAATATAAATATATATATATAAATATAAATATATATATATATATATATATATATATATATATATATATATAAATATAAATATATATATATATATATATATATATATATATATATATATATATATATATATATATATATATATATGTATGTATGTATAAAATTGACGTTACAAGTTAGCATTAGAGTATTTGGTTATTGCGACGGGGTCTACAAGCCGCGTGAAGGGGAATGAGTAAGAGCCCGAACACATGAAATTATCAAAATCTATGAAGGAAGGCCATCTGGGGCGTAAGGGCAAATCCAGCGTAAGATGAGTCCATTGTCTCAACATATTACACCTTGAAACTGTAATTTTTAAATTCTTCTTCAATAACCTTATTTCCTTTTAAATAATGCAGAAATGTTAAATTTAAAAAAAATGAAATTATTTATTTATTTTTTTTTTTTTACTGGGCTCTTAGAAGGTTTGGTATTTCAGAAGAAGCATAGACAGAATTATTCATGCTGTAGAAGATGCAAAGACACATCTCACCGCTGACGGAAAATTTCAAACAACCCAATTGCTTCGAAACGAATCAATTTCTCCTTCCCTATCCTTAACGCGCTATTTTGGATGCATTTAGTGTCATCATTTGTCAGATGAAACGTAACTCGACCACATCTCATGCACCCCAGACAAATAAACCAGAGATTTTAAGGAAATGTGGGCACGCAACTGCCAGGAAGTTGAACACGTTCAGACATCTCGGATGATAGCAATGAGACACGCAGTAGACAAGACTGCACAGCGACTGATGCCGACGAGGCACGTCCAATTTATGCTCGCGGATTCTATTCATTTCCACGGCACACGATTAGTGTCAATCGGTACACACCGTAGATGGAATTTTTAAGAAAGATTTTGTCACTTTAAGGTAGAACGAATGACATTAAGCGTAATCTTCTTTCCACTCAATATACCACTCACTAAATAAGTGGGCCAACTCGTTTCAAACGTGCTGCAGATTTGACTTATTCTCTAGTTGTTGTTGTTTGTGAGAGGGCAGCTATGTTTTGCATAACGTTTGCGAAACTGATCTGCTCGCAGCACTCACAGACTGTGGGTTGCATGCCCACGTATATTTGTCGACTCCAAGAAGCGTGTGGAAACGACTGCACTTAAACTTAACCAAATTTTAAGAGTTGTGATGGGTCGCCAGGAGGTGATTCAGGATTATGCCTGGAGTCCCGGTCAATCTGGACAGAGCCGGGAAATGGACACATCGTGCACAGGACAATGGAACGACAAAGAGTTGAAGAGGTTTTGGTGAAAAACGTATAGGGTTGCTGGAGTAGTTTAGAAGGAAGGAAAGGAATGTAGCGTGCTCATAGACGTTTGGGAATTTTTCTTTTAGGTTTCGGTTTTGGTTTGGAGTGCTACGGCCTACATTTTTGCAACACGAGGGCTAATGAGACAGGGACCTACAACTTAAAGCCGTGTACTACCGGTAACTAGCCACCCACCCGAAGTCGGGTGTAGGGTGTTGAATTGCTAGTTCGGTGTGACCGTCCGACAACAATGCGTTACGCAGGGGCCTAGTCAGCATTAAGTCAAGCGAGCAAGCCCATGAAATTTAAAATAACAAAAGAAATATATATATATATATATATATATATATATATATATAGAAATGTAGAAAATCTAGGCTAATAAGTACAACTAATGCAGTTTACGAAAGTGCGGGGGATACTCTGCAGGAGTCCTGACCAGGTTAAAAGTTCGTTTGACCCGGTGTACTACATGAAACTTTCTAACATGAGAGCAGGTGTTTTCGAGGGCTGCACAGGTCAGTTGTGATGGGCAACTTAAAGCCGATTCCGAACGGCTACTGACATCCATGCCACAGTGGGATTCGAGCCCACGAACTCTGGTACTGAAGTTCAGCACCCTAACCAATTGGCCATCGTTCGGCCTTTTCTTTTAGATGTAGCACTTCGAGTGCTTCTTTATATATATATATATATATATATATATATATATATATATATATTGCATTTTTCCTTATCTTTTCTTCTCATTAATATATTTGTATTTTGTAATATAGATCAGTAGCATTTTGCTATAATTAATATTAAAGATAATATAAAGCAAGCTTGGGTTATTATTTTAACGTAGACAAATAGATTTGAAGTAACAACAGCAATTTACTACATGACAGCATTGTTGTTTTTTACTTCGCCTTGTAGCCTATTGAATTGGCGATTTATTATTGACCTGATGAATTGAAACTAGAATCATTTCATTAATAACTGCGAAAATTATAGAAAATGTGGAGAGAGGAATCGGAATGTATCCATATTATATATATATATATATATATATATATATATATATATATATATATATATATATATATATATATATATATATATATATATATATATATATATATATATATATATATATATATATATATTGCATGACAACCCAATTCTTAAACTGTATAACACGATCAGTCACTTAAAAACTACGGTTTAAAAGAAGTCCACTAATACCAGAACTGTGATGAGGTGATTTAGATCTGTTATATAATTGATTCATTCATACAAGAAGTAAAAAGTTCGGGATCTAAATCTGACCTCATCACATCTTTGTAAAAAGATGGAGGACCATAAATTTCTATTCAACGGATATGTTTGTCTTGTACGGTGGTCTCGGGCGGGGTTCTGATCCCAGTACCAGATTAGAATCCTGTCTCCGTACTTGACATTAAATAAGAATGTACCTTTGTGAAGTATTTATGAGTCCCTAAGGGACAGTGCCCAATTAGAAGGGATAAGGTTTGGCAAGTTGGCGGTCTCAAGGCGGGGTTGAAACAGACCAATGAAATTCTTACAACTATCCCGATTGGACGACAAGAAGGAAGAGGGGACATGGTTGAAATAATTAAATATGAAAATTCAAAAAGATGAGACGATGGTTCGGAGGTCCCAAAAGAAAGTGTTCTAAAGTCGGCAGTCCCGTCGGGTCCGACGGAAGTTGTTCGTGAGTCCAGAGGAGAAGGTGCTCGATAGTCCAGATTAGGAGAGTCCAGCCAAGTCCGACAGGAAGTGTTCCTGCACGAAATAGTACAGCCGCACCCCAAAGACTCAGGAGGAAGCCTCTGACGAGACCAACGGATGATATATAGATTCCCTCTCCTGATCAGCCATAGATACCCTTCAACCAGAAGTGTTCCGGGCCCAACATTTTATACCCACAAAGGTACCTCAAATTTACATACATTTTTGAAATTGAGATTAGGTCCTCTATCTATTTACAAAATTACTTAAGTATATAAAAAATTTGTCAGAACTAATTTAGAAGATGTTGACAAAGCTTATTTTATGAAAATTAGCATCAGTTTTGTATATAAATAGATTATATATATTATAATAAATTTACTTTTTTTTATATTAAGCTAGTCTCGGTTGCTGTCAATTTAGCTGTTAGTTTATTTTCATTTTTATGTCTGTAGTTTCTCGGAACCTGTGGTTAAATTTAGTACAAAAATACTTAACACAACGCAATTAAAAATAAATCACCACTATACATTTGATCCCAGATTGATACTCAAATATAAACGAGGACTACACGACAAGAACTGCTGTCATTTCGGTCTACTTCAAACTGCGGTCTGGGTCAAACGGACCCCAATGTCAGTCCGTGTTGTTATTCAGAAACTACACTGCATTCCCGCGCTATGACACTCTTTCATTTTTAGACATTCAATCATTATAATAACGAATAAAAAGTAACAAAATATTGCAACATCGAAATGTATATATATATATATATATATATATATATATATATATATATATATATATATATATATATATATATATATATATATATATATATATATATATATATTACATTGCCAATGATGACCGGTTACTTACGATTTTAGACATTTTGTTGAATATCTAGAAAGATACACGAGGAATTATCCTGAAACCCCAGACGTGTCAACAGGATGGTAGACGTCCTATATTTCAGCCAAGAATTTTGCCCGACACCCCATAGGGGACCTTCAACAAATTGAAGGAAAGCGAATATGTTTCGGATAACCCTGTAAAAAGTAAGGTATGAAAAGCATTGAAACTTTAGCACATGATTCGGATGCTTTTCTGTGTTCATTGTTATGAGGATAGCCCCTATACTCGTCGAGAAATGAAGGTTTTTATAAAAAAAATTCTCCATTTCTCCAAGTGTTTTGCTTATAATTTGCAGAGTTCTCGATATCAAATAATGCTATTTTCGCAACGCATGTCCAATGGCATTGAACACAATATCCTAACATTGGAATTAAAAAATAATAAATACTGAATTAAATATGAGCAGGTGTACTAAATAATGTTTCACTGCGCATGCGCGAATACAATCAAAATATAATGGGCATAATGTATTAGCTAAATGTATAGATCAACTTTTGTGAAAATCCCAAAAACACAGCTAGAAAATTCTGAAAATCATCGTCGATAGAAAAACCCCGAAATTCGTTGTTTCCAAAAGGAATCAAAAAGATGGTAATATGTTTTCAATGGCCAATAAACAATCTTTATTGGCTGAATCCAAATAAAGTATTTTGTATAAATACAAAATATACATACCGTATATTGCGAACAGCAGTATCCATGTTTCTTCTGCAGCCAGAACAAATATTCGCTTGCCGAACGATGGCCGAATGGTTAGGATGCTGGCCTTCGGAACCAGAGTTCGTGGGTTCAAATCCCACTATAGCATGGATGTTCCTAGCCGTTCGGAATCGGCTTTAAGCAGTAGGTCCCGGTCTCATTAGCCCTCGTGTTGCAAAACGTAGACCGTAGCACTCCAAAACCAAACCAAACATTCGCTTTTATGACAGCCTCGAATTTGAAATACGATGCAGTGAAAGAAATATTACATAGTAGTAAGTGTACCCGTGCTTCGCTACGGTGAACTTAATGTATTACTTTTAAACACAGATTTTTTTTTTTTCTTAAATAACTAAATTCGTCACAGTTCAGTTCGAGTCATTGTCATATTTATATATTTCTATTATAAGCGTGTTATAACAATATTCAGTTTTTAGACTTCGGTTTCCATTAAACCTGAGTGGTACATTCAAAAGATGTGAAAGCGCGTGCTAAATAAGAGTGCGAAAATTTGACAATATTTTCGAAGAACTTCTCCTGCTTTCTAAACATTCCGGACTACCCGGAAAAAATAAGATAAATGAGATATTTAAAAGAATGCCGTCATAATGATAAGAAAACATCCTTTTCGCCTATTTATTATGTGGTGAAAAGAAAATTTTAATCTCCTGATTTTAACCGAGGAAAGCTGTATTTAAAACAGTTACTTGGGATGACGTCCCATTGCTAGAAATATTGCTTCTTTCACTTAGTTAGGATGCGATAAATTATAAAGTGAATCGTTTGCTTTTAACCGGGGAAAATAATGCTTGGAATAATGACATGAAATGCTCGAAAAAGGGGGATGGAATGGATTTCGAACGTTAAAATTTTCAAAAACCTTTCTAGGGATATGCCTAATAATTTCCCAAAATTTCACGACGATTGGATGTATCGTTTATGAGTCTATCGAGTACAGACAGACAGACACAAATTCATTTTTATATATATAGACTATAAAGTGTGCCCGTGCTTTGCTGCGGTGTACTTAATGTATTACTTTTAAACAAAGATTTTATTTTCATGAATAACTCTCTAAATTCGTCACAGTTCAGTTCGAGTCATTGGCATATTTATTCATTTCTATTATAAGTGAATATTTGTAATCAAATTTGTGTCTTATGTTAAATTTGTTCAAACTTTTTTTATGGTAAAATATAAGTTGAACCCTAAATTACATTACTACTGTACGTTGATTAGCAACGTTAATAGATCTTTCCATATTACGTGGTAGAATAGGAAGCAGAGGTTTTGACAGCAACAGTGCTCATTCTGTTGGTAGTAATAAATATTGTCCACAATTAAGGAAATTTATGACAAACCCCATGGTTTTGTATGAAACAGAAACATATATTCATATTGACAACCATGTATGAATATAAAGGTAACTATATAAAATGATAGGTTTTTATTTGCCCATGAGAGTCACTGAAATTTGTACTTATCATTGTTAGAATAATGTTGATAAACATATCATTGTAATGTAAAAATGAACCAAGAATTAAATTTAAAATTAGTTCTTATATAAAAAAGGCTATAATTTGCGTCACATAGAAATGAAAGTTAATCAATTTATATCTCAATTTCCAGATCTAATCGAATGAATACTACGCAGACGATGTTTATATAATATAAAATAAGAAATAAATAAATGAGATATTTAAAGGAATGACGTCATAATGATAGAAAAATATCATTTTCACCAATTTATTACGTGATAATTTGAAAATTTTAATCTCCTGCTTTTAACCGAGGAAAATTGCGCTTATAACAAATACATGGGATTAACGTAATGACGTCACATTGCTAGATGTTATTGCTTCTTTCCCTTAGCTACGATGCGTTAAATTAAAAAGTGAATCGTTTGCGTTTAACCGGAGAAAATAATGCATGGAATAATGCCATGAAACAATCGAAAAAGGGGGAAGGAATGGATTTCGAACGAGAAAAATTTACAAAAACCTTTCGAGGAATATACCTTATAATTTCCCAAATTTTCACGGCGATTGGATGCATGGTTTGTGAGTCTATCGAGTACAGACAGACACAAATTCATTTATATATATATATATATATATATATATATATATATATATATATATATATATATATATATATATATATATATATAGATAGATAGATAGATAGATAGATAGATAGATAGATAGATTTGCCCATTTACTCGCCATTGACATTTTTAATTACATATGAAATTTTGGATACAGCCCTTCACTTTTCTGCTTCCTGTAAGGAATAATGTACTTCGAACTTATTCTATCGACAATCAATCGAAAAAAAAAAGATTCGTGTGGAAAAAAAGGAGTTTATTTTTAATCTTTTGAACTTTAATGAATTCATTTTATGAAGCTTCATTTTTCCTTTTTAGTTTGTCCATATTATCGTTTAATAACAAATAAGCAATTTTAAAAGAATTCGCGAGTTTTTTTTAATTGTAACTGGCAATATTCATTGTTTTTGGAACAATTTTACAGAAGCTCGGATTTAAATAAAAAAAATTCACGGTTTCTTCGATAGGATTTCTAGAATTACCAAATTTCTTGATCCTTCCCAGTTGCCGGATACCTTGTCGCTCTTGAAATTCGTTCTTAAAATTCATTCCATTAAAATCGACGAGAGTCCATCCACACAAAATTCCATTTCCACCACAACCCCGTAATAAAAAGTAAATCAACGTTAACAGCAAATCCTTTCCTAAACGAGATTCGATGACGATTCGTAGAATCTAATGGTATCGATACAAAGAGCGATGTCGAACGAATTGCCTCACAAAGGCTAACAAGCCGGTTGGCATGGTTCGGGTGCCATCAGCGTTACATATCCAGAACAAGCGCTATTTTCCACGCTTCGCCGGTCGCGTCAACAGTAACTTTTTAGGAGAATCGCTTTGTGGAAATGTGACGCTCTCCCGGCCCGTGCACCGAGTTAAAAACGATCTTTCGTTTCACCTTATCGCCAGTGACCGAACTAGAATTGTCTCTGCGGGGAGGGTCGAAGTTCTTAATCTAAAGTACAGTGAACTTTCAATCTCAGAAGAAAAAGTCATTACGCACACATACAGAGTACATATTCACATATGGAAGTCTCGTACAGTCATCTACAATTACGTTCTAAAATGGATCAGCAACGCTGTATGTTACTTCATTGTATATCGAAAACATATTGGCAACCCCAATGTGTCTTTTAATGGGCGCTCCAAGTGTTTACCAAGTGTCCATTCACCTGGTAAATACTGGAGCGTACTGAATATATGATCCAGATGAATTTTAAATATTTGCATGTTAGGTTTAAAAATGGGGGTTAAGAATTAAGTGAGTTATGAATAAAAATAGTTAAAACTCATTAACGATGACGTAATATGCAGAAAGACACACCCTCGAGCAGAATTATACAGAGTAAAAGAACTGACGCGAAGTAGACATAGGAATTTTGCTTAGATAGCAACGCCAAAAAAATACAGTTCTGAACGGGAACTCGGGGTGATAGCATCCTCCACGCTTGTAGCTCCAAGATGAGAACAAAGGAGATTTAAATGGCAGAAGAATTACAATAAAGAAGTTTTATATATGAAATCAAAAGTGTATTCCATGCCACTCGTCCATGTCATACATTTCTTGCTGGAAATAATTTTAAAAATATTCAGAAAGGAATTGATGGCATATCCTTTAATGGTTCAATTACAAAATTACGTATCTCGTATGACAACGAAATCCCAAAGTAGTATGGCGTCATTAGAAACCAACTTTATAGAGTAGTCAATGAATTCTCCCTCTTTTCAAACATTCCTTCTCATTTGTAGCCATATTTGTCAACCTCTCGTCACCATTGCGGGACTCTTCTGGCTCACAAATATTTCAGACGTATGAACCCACGTGCATCTGTCCGATATACGTGATTCATCGGGAAAAGCCACTCAGTAGAAGTCCAGTTGCGGCACAGCCTTCGTCGCCGATGAACAGCACTCATTCATCATCCAGGAGTCTGCCCAAACGCAACAACCCCCGAGGAGCCGTTGTTGTGGAGACAATGTTGGAAGCCCCTTGTTTCATCAGTGGCTTCACGATTGCACGTCGTTCACCTCTACCATCTATGGCCA
>CM063498.1:212288510-212293510 GCA_032207245.1 Pardosa pseudoannulata | reverse complement strand
AATATATTATTACTGAAATGCATTTGAATATTTATATGTATGTATGTATATGCATATATATATATATATATATATATATATATATATATATATATATATATATATATATATATATATATATATATATATATATATATATATTACTATATATTATTAAGTAATTCGGTACGCGGTGATAACTATTTATGTTTCTTTCCTTTGAAGTATGTTCCTATTCCATCATATATAAAATGACTTCATCGCAAAGAGTTTTGTTAGATTATTATTATTAGATTATAAGAGAACAAATCAAATAAAATTATGATTGGTATGAGACATAAATGTTAAGTACATTTTTCAGACGATAATGACGTTAGCTACGAAATCATCTTGGCGTCTAAAAATGGGATACAAAATGGGCGTAACTCAAAGAAATATTCTACACTCATGTCCATTAATTAAGGATAATTCAGAATCACACAGAAATTGAGCTCTAAAATAAAAATTTCACCTGTAGAATTATCACACACATCTTGAAGAAGAATATGCAAATTGCAGGAAACCACCAGATGGCGCGGATAGTACGTCACAATGACGAGAGTGTATGAAAGGGGTATATAAGGAATGGTAGCAAAGAAGTAAAATTGTTCACAAGCGCTTTAAAAGCCTTTCAGTGCAATAACCGCATAGTTATGGCACAAATGAAGCATTTGGATGGTTTTTTACGTGGTAGAATTATCGGACGACTGGAATGTGGACGTTCCCAGCTGGAAGTATCCGAGGAACTTGGAATCGCCCAGAGTGTCATCTCCAGGCTTTGGCAACGATTCAAACATGATGGTAATGTGAGTAGATGTTACAGCACAGGTCGCCCCCGAGTTACTACGCCGAATGATGACCGGTATTTGGCAGTTACTGCCAAAAGAAACAGACGGAGCACAGCATCAGACCTGTCTCGTCAGCTCTCTTCAGCTACCGGTACGACAGTTTCAAGGCAGACCGTGTACAGACGCTTAGGGAACATTGGTCTATATGCTCGTAGGCCTGTCAGATGTGTTCCCCTTACCGCAACTCACTGTCGCCTGCGATTATGCTGGGCTAGAGAGCATGCATTGTGGACACCGCAACAGTGGTCTTGTGTGATGTTTTCCGACGAGTCCAGGTTCAGTTTACATTCTGATTCTCGCCGGACTTTCATATGGAGAGCGCTAGGTACCCGTTACCACCAAGAGAACACCATTGAACGACACCGTTACGGTGGTGCAGGATGGCTCGTTTGGGGAGGAATTATTCTTGGTTCCAGAACTGACCTGCATGTTCAGAGTGTAACGATGACAAGCCACATCTATCGGGATGTCATTCTGGAACAACATGTACGTTTGTTTCGGGGCGCCATGGGTCCTGAATTTCTGTATATGGATGACAACGCCCGACCTCACCGTGCAAACATTGTAGTCGAATGCCTTCAATCGGAGGATATCACCCGTATGGATTGTCCAGCATACTCACCGGACTTGAATCCAATAGAGCATGTGTGGGACATGCTTGGCCGACGAATTGCAGCCCGTCAACCCCCTCCCAACTGTCTATCGGAACTTCGGAGGGCATTGCTTGATGAGTGGTGTAATTTTCCCCAAGATCAGATTGATAATCTGATACATGCGTAGGCGTTGTAACGCTTGTATTGCATCGTCCGGGAGACATACTCCGTATTAACCATCATACTAACCATGTTATACTGTTTTCTGTAAATAGGTTCTTTTTTGAAATTTGCTCCAGGGAGTAAAAATCGCAATTTTTATTAATTATGTCAAACATATAGCATCTTTTTTGCTCTTTACCTTTTGTTTAATAAATAGACTTTACAAATAAGTCAAATTTGTTTTGCTTTTGTCTCTTTCATTGCTTGAACTTCATTATCCTTAATTTATGGACATGAGTGTAAATTAAAATCGATTAAATGAAATAAATCGATTAAATAGCATAAAAAACCAATAGAAATTGTATTACCTGCAAACATATTTTAAACGCTGTAGTTAAATTTAGATACTTAAAAGATTTTAATTATTATTTAGGACGTGACTAAAAGAAAATATAAATCAAATGGCACCAACACTCCTCAAACACAATTAAAATTTTAAAAAAAGTTCGATCTCTAACTTTAAAATATTTTACCTTTTTACAAACACCCGAATTACCATGAAAAATTTCGTTATGATCGGTCCAGTCATTTAAGAATGGTTTCATTTGGTTTGGGATACTATGATTTACTTTTAGTGGGGGAGGGCTAATGACACCGGTATCTACCTTTCTACAGACATCGATACCACAGTGGGATTTTAATCCACCAACTCCGTTACTGAAGATCAGCGCCCTAACCATTCGGCTATTTACGAATGCATAGTACCGTCTTAATCAATATACATAAAATTATATCATGTATATATATTAACACGGTACGTTAACTGAATTAGGTTAAAAGCTGGAAAGATCTTTGTTGGTACTGTAATCGTTTATGACGTTCTAAAGTAAACAACCTCTAACGAAATATTCGAATAAAAAACTGTAATAGTATTTTTAAGGAGGATACATCATTTTTAATCTACAGAAATTCCAATTTTTGATTTTTATATTTGTTTTTATGCTTGGGCATTTCTGAATCATCTAAACCGAATCTCATTGAAATATTCGTATGAAAATCCGCTAAATATTGCATACCCGCCATATTATGCAATATTTCTTTTTATATAATGGAAAATTCTTTGCATCGAATATCACAGCTTTCAAGGAAACTATAAAAACTTTCAATTTATATGACTGAAAAGGGTGTTTTTTTTCAACTCGTGCAATAAAAAACTATTGTACACATTGATTTCAAATTTTCATAGTCAATGATTATAGACTTAGTAAACAAAACTATTTTTTTTTAGGTTTTTACATCAATCAGTATTTATAGTACTTGAAATAGAATTTTGAAACACTATTTTAGTTTTTTAAAAAATTCCATTCCCTGGAGTCTTATTTCAGGTACTTTTTTAAAAAATTAAATAGTGGAAAAATGATATATAATAATTATTTACTAAAAAGCAAAATTATTAATACAACTCCATTTGGTCGTTTGGTTTGGTTTGGAGCGCTACGGTCTACTTTTTGCAACACGAGGGCTCATGAGACCGGGACCTACAGCTGAAAGCCATTTCCGAACGGCTACAAACATCCATGCCAGAGTGGGATTCGAACCCACGATTTCCGGTACCGAAGGACAGCACCCTCACCTATCGGTTATATTTCGGCTCCATTTGTGTCGTGTGGGACCAAAAAGGTTTAAATATTTTAAACAAGCTCCCACTTTGTTTAAAAATTCTTATTTCAAAAAATAAGAAATAAAGCAAGTTCGGCAAAAATAATTCAATCGAAATCGGAAGCAGATTCTGAAAATCCCCTGCATTTACGGTGATTCTGTGTAAAGATGCTATAAGGCGAAAAATAAGAAAAAAAATTTTTCATTTCAAATTGCTTAAAGACGGTCTCCTTAAACGAAGTTCTTTTTCTGTTCGCGAGCTTCAAATGAGATGAACGTATTTGTTAGTTTGCGCACCCGTGTGCCAGGAAAAAAGCTTCTTTTTTTTAAATCCTCTTCCTTTTCACTTTATATAAAAAGTTCTTACTTTTAGAAACAAAGTAATAAAATAAAGTAGAGGACAAGTTCAAACTAATCAGGAAAAACTAATTAGTTAAAAGTAGAGAACAAATACTAAAAATTCCACGTATTTACTATAAGCATTTAAAAATACATGATAAAGCGGAGAATAACTTCTTGAAGCAGAGGCAACCCGTAAAGACAGAAAGTACGAAACTAAAATTAAGTGAAAACATTTTTGAGCGGGAGTATTTGACTTGAAGGGAAGCGAGAAGCAAAGAGAAAAAGAAGGGAAAGTTATGTTTCGATCATTCGCTGAAAGAGAACGGATTTGTTTTTTAAAAAAAGGTATAGAGCATAAAGAATTTTAAATAATTGTAGCTATATTCGTTATACAGGGATAATATTAGAGATTGCTGTATTATTACATATAGATGAGTAATGCGCGAAAATAGCTTAAAAAAACTTTGAGGTCAGTTGCAATCCCAATTCGCACTTTCTGACACTACAACGAAGAAAACAGTCCACCCCCAGTTTAAAAAAGAACAACGACAAGACCCTCATAAAATAGCAACAGTGAGTGCACAGGCTATTAAAAATGAAGGCAAATATAGAAAAATCCCATGACAGAGGGATTGCATAAAATTAGTTTAGACTTACTTCAATGCGGGCCAGAAAATACAAGCATTGCCATAAAAAAATAACTGGCCGCAATAAGAACGAATCCATATGGAAATCGAATTCTATTTCCGTACATATTATTTCAGTGCATCAGTGCACTCTCCAGAGTATTTGAAACAGCCAGAGTTCGAGATGAATTCTAGGTAATTGTAGCCAATTGGTTAAGGTGCTGGCCTTCGGTACCAGAGTTCGTGGGTTTGAATCCCACTGTGGTATGGATGTTCGAAGCCGTTCGGAATCGGCTTTAAACTGTATGTCCTAGTCTCATTAGCCCTCGTGTTTCAGAAAAGTAGACCGTAGCACTCCAAACCAAAACCTAGGTAATTGTGAAGAGTCAATCGTGTATCTCACTGAGACCATCCATGTACCATTTGAATCCTTTAGAACACTATGTAATAGAGAGTTAAAGTCCCTCGAAACAAAAATAGAAAAGCATACTTCCATTTCTTTTGTCCCTTCGAATGTGGGTCTGCATATAAAACTAATGGAAATAACTTCAAATAGTAAAAAATCACAAAGGTTCGAAAAATATTATTATACACATACGACCGCGAAATGATTTTAGTGGGCCCTCTTTGTCTCGAAACCTGTTTGAAATGACTTTGCGCACACTGTAAAAGAATTACCGTCTAGGGGCAGGTGAACAGGTGACCGGAATCGAATCTAAAAAGAAAATTCGGTTTTGTAACGCTTCCCATTT
>CM063498.1:212279410-212288410 GCA_032207245.1 Pardosa pseudoannulata | reverse complement strand
TCTTTTGAAAAAAACAAAGAAAGATATTTATGGAAATAAAATAATGCTTGCTTTTATATGTAAGGTAAGTAGCAATTTTGCTACTGTTTCTTCTATTATTTTATGAGCTGTTTTCTAATTAAGCATATCATACGAATGATGGTAATTCTTAAGTTCGACACTTTAGAATGGTTCAAATGTTTTGTTATTAGTGTGTGCTTTGTATCATATTGTATATTATAACTGTCGTTTTAAAAATAAGTTTCATTTTATTGTTAGATCTCATTAAGGAGTTTATATAATACAACATTTAATATCCGTAAGTTAAATGTATTCTAAGTTATGTTAAAGTTTCGTTTTTGCTGTGTATTGCAACTTGGCTATTGTTGATAACTCACAAGTTACAATTTCTGTTTTATCCTAAAGGAAAACTATTTATTATTACCACAATAAAAGATTAATGTATCCTTACTTCATTGATTTTTTAATGTGTTTTTAAGGGGCTTTATTAATAAAAGTTGATGTACAACTTCTTTCCCATACTACAATAGCAACTGGGAAATTTCTATGTAGAATCAATGTTATCTGCACTTTAAATTGTTTCTGATTTATCAACTTCATATTTTTTACGTCCTGAGCTCTTTTTTTCAGATTTTCATATTAACTTTCTACAATTTAAAATTTTGAATGTCGAAGCGTAAAGAAGACATATATGTAATAAAAATTAAACTACCAAAAGAAAATTTATAAATGTAAGAAAAAAAAATTAATCTAAAGTAATCGACAGAAGCAATGTTTTTATACATTTTTATTATAAAAATATAACCTTTATTCAATGCTGTACTATTTTATAACTGGTAAGTTCGCATATAACCTGTAGAAAAGTAATTAAATAAACATGCTTAAAGTTTTTGAATAGCTATGTCTAACAGCCAAAAGTAGAAAAATCCCATCTAAATAAAATTTGCAAACTGTTAAAATTATATAAATAAATTTTAATTAATAGATGCTTTAGGTAGAGGAACTTAAAAAACTGTATTTACACTTAAAGTTACATTTATGTATTCAGATATTTACAAATGTTTTATTAAAATATAACAGTAATTTTATAGCAAATGATAATCAACTCAGTCACTTAACCATATCTTAAAAATGTAATAGATTATATAAATAGGTCTTCTAAATTATGTTTGCATGATTGTTTACTTCACTTCAAAAATATAATTTTAACTACTTATAAAATATTTCTGAATAACTACTCTAAAAAAGTGACTGAAAAATATATTGAAGAAGTTAAGGAAAAATCCAATAAGAGAAAAATAAAAAAAAAATTCTTAAATATTTCTTGTAACAATATTTTTACTTTTTTTTCTGTATACTATTGAATTATGTTTCATTGTTTATCTAGTACAAATCAGTATCAGATGTTATAAGTAAATAAAACTGTAAAAATTTTTCAACATATTTTTGCATGAGTTTGTGAAATTTGTCAGTGATAAATTGTTCTATGATTTTATACTAAGGCAGTGTTTTTTAACATTGCCTTTAATATAATCCTTAAGGATTTTATTTATTTTAATTTTAATGTGATCCGTAAAGGATCATATTTTATGAATAAAGGTTAAGACATTTTATTTCCATGGGACCATTTAATAAAAGGTAAGTAAAAAGAAAAAAAAAGATGCCAGTTGTGTAATTTTTTGCAAATGTAATTTCTTTGCTTAAAATTTTATCTATGTATCGTATCTGTTCTCGTGTAGTGTATGAAGTGATTTTGGTAACTAAAATTTAAATATAAATTGACACACAAATAAAATCTATAGCAAAATAATTTTCTACTAATCAATATTCAAGTTAGTGAAATAATTGAATATCCTTAGTTTATTTTTTGAAAAAAATATTTTGCTGAGTAGTAAAAGGCATAACACAATTTACTTGAGGATTATAGGAGGGAAACCGCCTTCGGCCGCCGCCATGTTTTTAAGCGCGCAGGCCTTCTATATAGATGGCTGTGCGTCAGCTCGCGGAAATTTTGAGAACAAACGATACTTCGGTACTCTGGGGTTACATGCGGAAAGTTACCGATAGCTACAGGTTGCGGAAACTTTCCGGCAGCAAATTTGGTAGAGAGAACTTCCCGATAGTAAGAAAACATGGCGGCTTATTTGAGTTACGAATATATAGCTCAGTTAGGAAAAGTATGCCTGTTTTGCCAAAATGTAGAAAATTCCATGCCATCTCCACGGATACCACTGATATTAAAAGTATGAACTAAAAAGTTGTTTTTAAATATATTAATGCTGAATTTAGAGCAGTATAAAAGTATGATGTAAATATTGTGTATCTTCAGTTTTGATCTTATATTTTATGTTTTTCATACTAGTAGAAATCTTGTTAACAATGCTAAGTAATAAAAAGATCGAAGCCTTTATAACGGCTTTTATTTTACATATTTTAAGCACAAAATTTACAATCTTCATGGATACCTGTGATGTTAGTCTGAACCCAAAATTTGTGTTTACATATAATAAAACTGTTTTTAAAATACTATCAAAGTATGATTTAAATATTATTTATCTTTAATTTTCATCATATTTATATCTTTTATTTTCATCATAACCATAATTTTCATATTGTGATTTTCAAATTTTAATTTCTTGCATTTTATATATTTTAATAACTGTGTTCAAAACAAAACATTGATGTTTAGATTTTAGGTATTGATATATAGTAGTAATATGATAAATTTTGATGGAATAACTATCATTTTACAGTTTTTTTCAGTACAAATATAACTTTTTATCAAGTTTTTTATCAATGATCTCAATGCAGTAATATTTACATCATAATATTCATCAGTTACATCATTTTTATGCATTCCATCATAATTGTAATGTATAAAATATATCTGTAAGAGAATGTAACTTGCAGAAACCCAGAAAATTCAACTGCAGGTCAATTAAGCTGCAGGTCATTAGCACTCGTGTTGCAAAAAGTAGACCGTAGCACTCCAAACCAAACCTATGGAAAGCGCCTCTATATGCTTAATAAAATTCCATACTGTATATAATAATGCTCCATAAAACTAATCATGGGTAAAAGTTTCCGTGAGACAATCTCTTCGATTTAAACTCTTGAGATTTGGATGCCACTTTTATCAATACCGTACGCATGCAAAGAAAAATGCGAATTATTTATTTGTTTATATTTACAAACATTGCTGTTGCCGAAACTGAAAATCAGAATTATAATTCTAAATTTCTGATTGGTTTAAATGGTGCAAAGTAGAAGATCCCATTAAACTCCGCCTCTAAAATAAGCCCAGCCCAAAGGCGGGATTTATTTCTCAAACTCGATAGTAAGCTACTTACCGCACCTTCGTTTCCGTGCTCCCAGAGTACGGTTTGAGCTTAGTTGCGGCAACTAGGTATCGTTAGGCCAAGTTTCCGCGACTACGTCATACCGCACTTGCGGTACGAACCGCAACTCCCAGAGTAAGGGCCAAAGATATAAAATTGGAAATTCACTTTAATTCTGGATTAAATACGGCTATTTACAAAGGAATTTAAATTCCTGAATCATTTAGAACAGCAAAGGATGGTTGCCTCGCGCTCGGGAAGTATCAGTAAAATTTTGATCCCCCTATATAATAATAGCCTAAGTCCGTCTGTCCCGCAATTTATGAAGCTCTTGTACCTGGAATGGACAGAGGCATCCATCTTGGATTTTTGTGGAGTTAGGGTGAGCAACGTCCAAAATCCACCCTTTCCCCCTTTTAATGCCATTAGTTCAAGCCCTATTTTTCCCCGGTTAGATGTAAGGGATTAAATTTATGAATTAATCCCATAATAAATAGGTAAAAATAACATTTTTTTCTAGTATTATGAGGTCATTTCTTTAACCAATTCATTTAATCATTTCGTATTTGAAATTATTTAACCCCTTCCGGTACGATTTAATAATGAAAAACTGTGCGTGAAGTAACCATTTATTTTTTATTTAAAAAACTTGTTTCATTTTACAATTCTTACATATTCTTAATTAAAATCCCCTTTTTACATAGTGTTAAGTATCAGAAACGGTAAAATTAAGATAATAGTCTTCAAGCTAGTGGTACTTTTCAAAACAAAGTGCAAAGGAATTCTTAATTGTTTACACCGCCAAGTAGTCTCACTTCTAATTGGTTTCTTGTAACACACACGGCATTTCTTTGTAGGTTTTCTTTTATTCTGACTCATTAATTTGGCAATGACTTGTACCAAGAAATTCTAAGTAAACAATAGGCAGTAGTGACTTGGAATTTTCACAAGTGATAAAAGTGTTGCTAAATTCAGTACACTAGAAATTTTAAACTAAATTAATTATCCTATTTAACAGTCACTTTAATCCGCATGACGAGTGTATCTCGTCATTGTGCGGTATGGAATGAAAAACCAATGACGAGCTAGACTCGTCATTTTACCGGAAGGGGTGAAATATCGTCTGCATTATTTTCATCCGTTTTATCGCTGAACTTATATTTTACGCCAATCATTTTCTTTTCTATTTGGCTTAAATAATAGATTAGGTGCATATGTGATCATTTTAAATTGAATCGAATGTATTAACAACCAATTGTATGTACCTCCAGGGTGTAGTGAAAACGACAGTTTCATTGCCACTAATTACTGTGGCAAAAAAATCGGAAAGAACTCAACGATCATTTCGACGTAACTGATAAAACTTTGAATTATCTTTTGAAATGAATTCAACCTGATTCTAAACTGCATTCACTGTATCGGGTGACTTTAAAGAAGTATGAAGATAAACAAATTATTGAGCGTGTATTCTCGGCCAGAAAACAAATCATTTTTTACCTGCCTCATAGGGTACTTTACAGTTCTGGAAAATTAAAAATTTGACAGATCCCGTTCTATGACGGGCTAAATGCTAGTTTTAAAATAGGAATCCAAGTTATCGATATTTTTAGCATTAAAATTTATTTTCTGCGATCTGAGAGAAGGTCACCTATTTTGAAGAGTTGAAGCATTTGTTGGTAAAAATTTCATGATTGACTTCATTTTATTCGAATAGGAGATAGCTTTAATCTTGCAAGTTTTTGACAGGACGGATAAAACCGCCAGATGTCAAAAATCTTAACAACTCTGTTTAGTTTGCAAAATTTTTATGAGACAGTTTTAACACTTCGCTTGTAACGTATTTTTACGTTTTTTTTGCAGTCTGTCACTGGATCGCGGGTCACGTAAAAATACTCATATAATAGATTTGTTGTGGATACCCGCTCACCACCACAAATCTACTCAATACGTATAATTGTATGTATGTGGGACAGTATATGCGTGTTGTTTGAGTTGCTATGCAACGCTTTGCATTTTTTCCTTCCACAGGTTAGGATTGTCGAGCGACTCGGTCTTTCGAATTCCTAGCTCCAGAAAGTACGAGTCGTGTTTTGTCCATTGGAAGCTTGGTTTTTTATTGTTGAATACAAAATTGATAAAATGTGACAAAGATAGTGATGAAGAAATAGGCGCTGACAGATGATCGGACTTTCATTTTAAAAATCGTTTATTTTTGTGATTTCGTAAAAATATTTTTTTTTGTTAAATAATCATACAGTATATATTAAAATCTAAAATAAAAAAAGTTTCGTTCATAAAAACAAAGTAGTTTTCGATGGACTGCGATTTTTCTGAATAACTCAACTTTCGCGCGATTCACGAAAAAACGCTCAGCTGCACGTACGTTGGCGGTGAAGTTTACCCGCATGCCAAGTGTTCATCAAAATTATGAGAGGCTTGAACAAACAGGAAGTTTTTGAAGTTCATTGAGAAGAACCGTATTTAAAACCGTCACTTTTGGAGTTTGGTTTGGTTTGGTTTGCGGTGATATGGTCTACTTTTTGCAACACGAGGGCTCATGACACCGGGGCCTACTGCTTAAACCCTATTCCGAACGGCTACGAACATTCAAGCCATAGTGGGATTCGAACCCACGAACTCCGGTACCGAAGGCCAGCTAAAACCGTCAGATGTCTAAAACTTAACAACCGTGATACGAAACAGGTTTATCGGAACTCTGCTTTCATCGACAAATGTACAAGTATTAGAGCTAAATATTTCTTCCTATCGTAGTAAGAGATTTTTTTTTCGTAACCTGCTTAAAGTGTTTAACTTTTAAACTACTAATAAAGTTTTCCCTAATAAACAATTGTCTATTTTCCAAAGTCATCGCCGTCACTGAATGTCACCGTAACAGCAAAGAAAAATATTTCTAAGCGTAATTGTTATTTTTTTATTGACTGCAAATGTATTTATCGATTGTACGATATTACTTTTGTCCTTTTCAAACGCGATATTTAAATACACATAGAACGCTGCTTGCATTCATTTTACCGAACACGGCTGAGAATTCGGAATTTGGGGTAACTCGTCGATATATTGACTATTTGTACCTTTTTCTTTTTACTTCGTCCGTGACAAAGTTTTACCGACCATGCCTCTAAAGTCTGCGATTTCCATAAGTGGGTGACGCTGTGGTCAACCTAATATTCGAGAAATATTTATTCGAACTGCCCAAAGAGAGTTCGCGAAAGGAACTGAGTGATACGTTCTATACCATTTCCCGGTGTCGTGTTGGCGTAGTCTTCGCTGTTTCTGTGTTAGTCAACTAAATTTAGTTCTGGTCATTTTCATAGATCAGTCTAGTTCTTTTAAATTAGTTTATTTATAACTGAATAAATTGCAAATTATTGGGAAGTGACATAGGGAACTGTCTCCTCTTTTGCGAAAAGAAGACAACACTTAAAGAACTCGACCTTACATGCTTGAATAATAGGGGTTCATTATTTATAGGATGTCATTCATAACTGTCCGTTACCGTCATCCCCTCTGTATAAAGATTGTAACGTATTGGAGGTATGATAGGTGAAGCCGTCATGAAACAGGCAGGGAAACTGTTTAATCTAGACTAAATCATTTATTCAGGTGAATAAATTATGTACAGCTATGTACAGGTTCAGTAGATTTCTAAACATTCTGGGATCTAGTGCTGAGATAACATTCACACAATTAGGATGCTTGGGTACTGCGTACAATGTGGTTAGGGCTTCTAAATCACTGGAACAGTTCGCTAATGAGTGCCGGTAAGGAACGCTGACACTATCACCTCCGGGCTGACGATTCGTACAGTCGGTTTTCACTCCAAGGTTCAAACGCGCAGAGTGCGTATCACGCTGGAGTTCGTGAAGGAAACTCGGGAGGCAAGACGATCCAAAATGAGAGCAAGGGTCACGCTCGGCGACCTACTTCTATGCACGAAGTAAAACAAAATAGTAAGATAACGGGAATGGAATCCCAAAGTCGAAAGTCGACTTCTTAGCAAACAGAGACGCTGGCGGTCTCTAAAACAAGCAAACTCCGGAAATCGGAGAGACGAGTGGACTCCTCACGAGCTCCACACAACTCTCAAGAAGAAGTCTCAAGAAGAGAAAGCCCCGTCTTGGCTCCGCCACTCTCCTTTTATAGCGGTCCCGGTTCCTGAATCAGCTGTTCCGTTTCCAGATGTGGCCGAAAAGCCGTCTTTAAATCAGTCGACCCAAACATCTTAATTTCCTTTTTCGCTATCGCTAATGGGCGCACATGTGGCACTATAACGTAGCTCAATTTATAATCATTTCTCCGAATTTTTTCACTCAAATAGTCTCACAAAGTCTCAGACACGCTGGCTCCAGCACACGGACATTTTTCAATTTTATTATGTTTATTTTTTTATTATCATGTTTTTAAAATTAAATTTTGCAGTTATTATATATATATATATATATATATATATATATATATATATATATATATATATATATATATATATATATAACTGTCTATAATAGCCAGTAAACAGCCTTATTTTTAAAGATAAAAACATTGTTCTGAGAAGATGTTAATCAATAAAATAATTTAGAAACCTACATTTTTCTATTAAAGAATATTCATAAGTTTAAATTTTAATATTCCTCTCTAAATTATACAGTAATATTAAATAATTGTGTCACTTAGTAAGGAGTAAAAAAGAATTCTTCATAAATATTCTTTGATAGAAAATTACAAATTTCAAAATCATCCCCTATATAATAATAGCCTAAGTTATCTGCCCGTCTGTCCTCGATTTTATGAAGCGGTTGGACCCGGAATGGATAGAGGCATCCATAGTTAGCAAAATTCAAACAGAGTAATGTTTATCCTCTCCTAAACTATAGATAAGATTCTAAAATAAATTGGTATAAATAGGCTTCCTATCACAGCGAAAAATACTGCCTTCTTTAAAACGTTCGAAATCCACCCCTTCCCCTCTTTTCGAGCTTTTAAGTCCATTATTACAACTTCTATTTTCTCCGGTTAAGAGCAGGCGATTCAATTTATCTATTTATCACATTATAAGTAGATAAAAATAACATTTTTCTAGCATTATGAAGTCATTCCTTTAACCATCTCATTGTGATCATTTCTTATTTTAAATTATTTAAATTATGCCTTATTTTCATACGTTTTATCATTGAACTTAGATATGACGTCAATAATTTTCTTTTATATTTGGCTTCAATAATAGATTAGGTGCATATGCGATGATTTAAAATTGAATCATCGATTATTTTTTGTTGCAAGATAATTTTCAGCCAAACAACAAACCATTTTTTTACCTATTTCATAAGGTACTTTAGAATTTTGGAAAATTAAAAATGTTATTGATCCAGTCATAGGACGGGCTATATGCTAGTTATATTGAATGATATTTCAATGAGTCATTTTTTCGTACTTAAATCAGGCTATTTACTGTCCATTACAATAACAAACATTAATGTCTGAATAATGCCATGTGACTGCCTATTTTTACCAGTTGTTGTAAATGATTTTAAAAAGTAAAAGACCACACAAATAAAAACAAATAAATCTTATTTATTAGAGCTGCAATATGTGTGTGTAACAGCAAATAGATGGAGCAATAAACCAAGTAATTTTCCCCCCTAAA
>CM063498.1:212254410-212274410 GCA_032207245.1 Pardosa pseudoannulata | reverse complement strand
TTTTTTTTTCAACTCGTGCAATAAAAAACTATTGTACACATTGATTTCAAATTTTCATAGTCAATGATTATAGACTTAGTAAATAAAACTCTATTTTTTTGGAGGTTTTTACATCAATCAGTATTTATAGTACTTGAAATAGAATTTTGAAACACTATTTTAGTTTTTTTAAAAATTCCATTTTCTGGAGTCTTATTTCAGGTACTTTTATAAAAAATTAAATAGTGGAAAAATGATACATATTAATTATTTACTAAAAAGCAAAATTATTAATACAACTCCATTTGGTCGTTTGGTTTGGTTTGGAGCGCTACGGTCTACTTTTTGCAACACGAGGGCTCATGAGACCGGGACTTACAGCTTAAAGCCATTTCCGAACGGCTACAAACATCCATGCCAGAGTGGGATTCGAACCCACGATTTCCGGTACCGAAGGACAGCACCCTCACCTATCGGTTATATTTCGGCTCCATTTGTGTCGTGTGGGACCAAAAAGGTTTAAATATTTTAAACAAGCTCCCACTTTGTTTAAAAATTCTTATTTCAAAAAATAAGAAATAAAGCAAGTTCGGCAAAAATAATTCAATCGAAATCGGAAGCAGATTCTGAAAATCCCCTGCATTTACGGTGATTCTGTGTTAAGATGCTATAAGGCGAAAAATAAGAAAAAAAAATTTTTCATTTCAAATTGCTTAAAGACGGTCTCCTTAAACGAAGTTCTTTTTCTGTTCGCGAGCTTCAAATGAGATGAACGTTTTTGTTAGTTTGCGCACCCGTGTGCCAGGAAAAAAGCTTCTTTTTTTAAATCTTCTTCCTTTTCACTTTATATAAAAAGTTCTTACTTTTAGAAACAAAGTAATAAAATAAAGTAGAGGACAAGTTCAAACTAATCAGGAAAAACTAATTAGTTAAAAGTAGAGAACAAATACTAAAAATTCCACGTATTTACTATAAGCATTTAAAAATACATGATAAAGCGGAGAATAAGAAAAGCTGCTTGAAGCAGAGGCAACCCGTAATGACAGAAACTAAAATTAAGTCAAAACATTTTTGAGCGGGAGTATTTGACTTGAAGGGAAGCGAGAAGCAAAGAGAAAAAGAAGGGAAAGTTATGTTTCGATCATTCGCTGAAAGAGAACGGATTTGTTTTTTTAAAAAAAGGTATAGAGCATAAAGAATTTTAAATAATTGTAGCCGTATCCGTTATACAGGGATAATATCAGAGATTGCTGTATTATTACACATAGATGAGTAATGCGCGAAAATAGCTTAAAAAATTTTTGCACTCTTTGAAGTCAGTTGCAATCCCAACTCGCACTTTCTGACACTACAACAAAGAAAACAGTCCACCCCCAGTTTAAAAAAAAACAACCACAAGACCCTCATAAAAATAGCAACAGTGAGTGCACAGGCTATTAAAAATGAAGGCAAATATAGAAAAATCCCATGACAGAGTGATTGCATAAAATGAAAAAGAAAAGAATGGAGTCCTTCTGAATCCATTGTGAATATTCCTTTTCCAGTTAAAACGAGGTTCGAAAACGGATCCCATGAACCGATGTAAGCGGTCCATAAAGTGGTCATTTTAACATACGAATGAATAGAGAAAATCGGGACCCAGTGATTTCGAGAACAATATGCGATTCGTATCAATAACCGCGATCCCATTACGCGGAGACCACTGTATATATATATATATATATATATATATATATATATATATATATATATATATATATATATATATATATATATACATGATGCTTTGGGGTTATGGAGGCAGAACGTGAGTCATTGGTTTACTTCTTTTTATGAGGTGAAGGAATTTTGTAATCACGAAAATAACTCCCGATTCCAAAAGAAATACCCGTTTTTGCGATGCATTTTGACTTGTTTCTGAGTGACACCTGAGCATGAAAATTTTTTAAAGAGATTTTGACCAAAAATAGGAAATGAATTTCCTTTCTCAAAAAAATAAAGTTGATATGTGCTTCAAAATTGAAAAGATATAACGAATAACTAAAGAAATAACGAATAATGAAAGGAATAACGTGATTATTTTACAGCACTGAAACCTGTTCCTTAAACTTGAAAAAGAATATTTTTCACTTTGGTGATTATCGTATCGAATGAGTTCCAGATGCATTATGTAAGGAATGTGTGCACCCACGACTTTGTGTGCTCTGGATGACATCGGCAGAATCGCCCCATTTGACCCCTTCCACGCGGCTTTTCTTAGGAGAAATAAGAAGCCGGCCGGCAAAAGGGGGCTGATAACGTTTTTCGGAGGCACTGGTGGATGTTTTTGCAGGTTCTCGGAGGAGGAGTGTATGCCCTTTTCGGCAGGGCTCAAGTTTCCAGACCCCCCCCCCCCGAAGAAGGGAGGAATCTGCAAGAGTTCAGCGGAGCAGAGAGTTTCGATAGAGCCGCCAGCCGAGAAACATCTCTCTCCTCACTAATGTGAAAAAAAAAAGACGACGCTCGGTCATTTAAAATATCTAGCTAGGACTGGCTCTGAGACTCACTATGATATGTCATTTTCTTTAATTTGTCTTTATATATATTGTAAATAAAAATGCTGTTTCGTCCGTCCAAGTTTCCGGAGAAATTATATTTAAGTACATGCATCCCAGTGACTACTGTCGAACATACCTGCCCCAGTACCAGTAGGCGGGCAGGTCCCACTCAAGTATAGCGCCCCAGAACAAGAGTGTTATTACACGTTACTTTGGGGAATTTTCTTTTTTCAAAATATTGGAGATTCTCTATTAATGCGCTTTTCGTAAAACTAGGTATGGAGTTACGGATTATTTAATACCGAAAACCGAATTTGAAGTTGGAACAGCTTCCCATAATTATGCTGTATAAACGGTACTAAACGTAAGTGAAATCGATGCCCAGTTTTGTTTCTATATAAATTCTAAAGATAAAATAGAATCGTCAAAGTACTTTTCAATACCGCCTTTAGCTCTCGAAATGTGCTTTAGGAACATTTTTAGGGAATATTATCGGAAGACGGACTCCCTTATCATCTAATACTTTCGCTTTATAATCAAATTCTTTTCTAACGCTTTTCTGTGTCTTATATGTTTCATGTCACATTACATGCTCAGTATAAAGATGATTAAAAATTTAAAAAGTTGTAATTCAACATTCTTTGTATTCTTATGTTTGTACCCGTTAACTGCCGTGGGCGTAGATAAACGCATTCGATGCATTAACTGCCTTGTCATACGTATTCGTATACTTCATAATACGTCACTAATATTACTTTATGACAAGTGGGAAATTAGAGACGTACAGAAGAGAACGTATATATACGTCCGAAACCATTAAATCCTTGACTGCCCAAGGCGTGAATATACAACCGCAGCAGTTAACTAGTTCAGCTTACGACATTATAGCAAAATATCAGAAGCGAAATCGGGTTTAGGAACATTCCATTTTTATTACAAGAATATTCTCTCATTCAATCTCTGTCTGGAATGCGAGGAGACGTCGAACGTCCACCTCTTCTTCGTCACCATAAGATGCACTTATGCCTGGGATTCATGGGGGTGCCGGGTTTGCACTTGTAGGCCCGGGCGAATTCGATGAAGTTGGAGAGCGGGACATTGACGCTGCAGAGAAAAGAACCACATATAATTATTCGCTACAGAAATGAAAGGAAATGGGTTGGCAACAGATAGTCACATGGGTCTTTCTTCTGGCTTTCCCTATTCCAAAGTAGGGAGGGTACTCACCGCAGCTTGTTGAGGCTGTGCGAGTCATACTCTCTTGTCTGCTCGGCGTACTTCTTCGTCATGTTTGCGCACCAGATCTTTGGAAAAAAAACCCATTCTTACTATATGAACATAGCAACGTACAGTATACAATCAACTCGAATGAAATGCGACAATTACAAATACACAGGTTTATTTTTTTTTCATTAACCCTGAACCTAGCTATTAGAAGGAAAACGAAAAATACGATTTCTAAATGAAACAGAAAAAGGGAATAGGAAAACAAAATGAAACGCTCATCACAGTTTTTGACGAGACGAGAGAATAGAGAAACGAGTTACCCAAAAACCCCACGATGGAAAGCGGGCAACCATTTATTTAGCAATACCAACTGTCATCGAGACCTCAACCGAATGAGGCGTAAATGCATCACATGTTTCACTAAAAATGCTTGTTTAGAAACGTTTTTTAGAAAAAAAACATAAAATGGTAAAGGATCATCACGAGGTCATAAAAAAATTGGCAAGAGATCATCAGAATGATCAAAATTATCTGTTTTGTCTGAAAAATTAGAGAATCAAAATGATCGGTCATCAGGATTCTCTAACACCCCGAGGTTTTTAACAGGAATCTAGAAAAATAAAAGCATAAAATTGGAAAGGATAGATACAAACAACTAGAGATTTTCAGGTTCATCGATCCACAGGGTGCTCTGGTTCTTGTAATCTCGAGGTTCATAATAGGAGCCGAAAAAATAAAAACATAAAAGGAAATAAAGGATAGATCCACGAATGAATAACACAATTGTCTGGAGATCTTTAGGATCATCGGTGAACATTATTCTCTGGGATATTCCCTGTAAGCCTAAACGAGAACACTAGCTAGAAAAATAACATTTAACAGGATTACATAGACCTAACCTGTCAACCGTAAGTTATATATGTATGTATGTTGTAGCGTACTGGGGATCTAAGTGAGCCCGAAAAAGGATAGCGGAGGCCTACGTACAGACTAGGATATTTATTTAGAAACACAATATGAAGTTACGATAAATGCAGATGAAACGATGAATATCTACAAATGAAAATGATGATCGACGCCGGAATCAGCTTCCTAAGAGAAAAAAAAGGGGGAGGACACTCAGTCGCTCCCTCGTCGTTCTGGGCCGATGAGTTCACAGGAGACTCGATCGGCCAAAAAATCCTCTATGGACTTCGAACTCTGCTCTTTTATATCGTCGTCTGACCGCAAAAATGTCCATCTCAACTGATCGGACAGCTGGTTGATGACGTGGTGGGAAAGCGCATGTCGGCTCTCTCGCCAGCAGTTGCCAGGGAAGCTTGTAGTAATCGGGAGAAATCTCGCCGGTCATGAATCGATGTCTCTGGACAAACCTTTGGGAACAAGGCAGGAAAGTATTGTTGCTTCCCTTACAATGTAGAGGATGGCTGTCGTGTGAGAGTCGTTCTTCGGGTTGCCATTGAAACGAACACTGGAAACACTTCCCTAACATCCCAATGAATTTCTCAGACAGAATAATGGAGATGGTTCTCTGTGTTAACAATCCTCTATTCAGCATCCTATTCTGCGCGAAACAACGTCCTTTCACCATGTAAAGAAGAGCTCAGTTCAAATGCTCACAAAAGGCACGTTTGCTATTCTTCTACGTTAGGCTGCTTTTTCTTGCGGTCGTAGATCAGTCTGTATCTGTAAATTTAATGTAACGCGAATACGTTACAATGTATGCATACACACTAACACTGGGTAGCTCTCGGCTCATTTTATCATATTTAAAAGAGCACAGAACAGTGAAGTGACGAAACAACACTTTTCATCTTTTCAACCTACATACAACAATGAAATTGAATTCGAGTTCTAGACATAACATTGGAAAATCTATCTTAACCGCTGTCGGAGATCGACTGACGAGAGTTTATTCGGATGGCAGGAGGTAAAAACAGTTCTCTTTCAAACTTTCATTTTATGATTGCTACTCATCTCTCTTTTATTTTTTTACTTATAACTTTTTTTATACAAAATGCGTAAAACAGTGTCAAGTAATGCCGTGTTATTGTGCCTAGCAAAAATTTCATAAATGAATGTATATTAAACAATTTAAGTGTGTTTGTGTTGGATATAGTTTGTACGACCCGAGACAACTCGAAAAACAAAACAAAATTTAAGAGTCTACTCTACACTTTGTTGAAAGAAGTGGCACCTTACCGAGGCGTAACCCAAGAAGAAGAGCTGCTCGGGGGTGGCCGACAGGCCGGGCAACACTCGCCGGTGGTTCATGTCTTCGTCCGAGAGAGCCAGATGCAGTCGAAACGCCTCATGGAACAAACAAAAATAGTCAACCATACATGCGCGACTATTACACTATATGCATACATATATACCTGCATCCATATATATATATATATATATAATATAATATATAATATGTATATAATATATATATATATATATATATATATATATATATATATACACTGTCTACCAATAAGTATTTGGACACCTGTGATAGAAAAGAAAAACTAACTTTATTCAAAATCAATAGTTGGTAGAGCCTCGAGAGGCAATTACACCTTGAACCCTCCCTGGCATACATTCCACAAGTCTTTGTATTACACTTAGTGGTATTTTCTTCCACTCGGCTTGGAGGAGACATACAAGTTCCTTCGCCGATTTTGAACGGGTAGTGCACCCCTAAATGACAACTGTCATTGTCGTCCTGAAAGTAACAGGGGTCCAACCCGTAAAACTACTACAACGTAGGAAGCACATTGTCATCCAAAATAGTGCAGTAGGCATCGGCGATGAGCTTACCTTGAATGGGGACCAAGGGTCTCAGTCTCTACCAGGAGAAACCCCCCCCCGACCATAATTCCCTCTCCGCCGAACGTGACTGTTAGCACAATGCATTCTGGCAAGACACGTTCTCCAGGAAGACGCCAGACCTAGACTCTGCTATCCGAACCGTAAACGGTGAATCTTGATTCGTCGCTTCAAAGAACCCGTTTCCACTGATCTACGGTCCAATATCGACATGCTTTGCACCACATTAACCGAGAAGCGTGGTTGGACTTTCTGATCCAAGGCAGCAGCACGGCCACGAAAACCAAGCAGATGGGCTTCCTTACGGATGGTATTCATTGAAACAATACTCCCGGATGCCCCTCGAAACTCCTCGCGTATAAGGGCCATCGGTTGGGTGCGGTTCTTCCGAAGTCCTCTGCAAAGCACTCGTCTATCTCCCAGTTTCGTTGGCACATTCCGACAATCACCGCTCACCTTCCACTTCTTAATCCCATAGGCCACTGTCGATTTTGAGTACTTCAGATCGCTAGAAATTTCCCTTAACAATCGGCCACATTTGTGATACACGAAAGTTATACCTTTCTCGAAATCAGAGAGCTCCGAACTGCGCGACATCTTGCATGCGACTGCTTGCTGCTGTTTCCTACACGATGTATACCGGTGGAGGCCATGACTTATCTCAGGATTACAGATATCGTCATTTGGGAAGGTGTCCAAATACTTATTTGCAGACAGTGTATGTATGTGTGTGTGTATATATATATATATATATAATGTATTATATATATATATATATATATATATATATATATATATATATAACATTTTATAAATATATTTAAAAAATACTATTATAATTATTTAGATTAGTAGGGTTAAAATATTATTACGTTCACACACACACACACACACACACACACACACACATATATATATATATATATATATGTGTGTGTGTGTGTGTGTGTAATAATATATCAAGCAAACTAACTAAAATAATTTAAATAGTATTTATATGTTATGATTATAAAATGCTACATCGAATTATTGCCCTTACATAAAAACATAAATTCTTTTCTATATAATTTTTTAATCTAAATAACTTTGATTTTATTTGTTGCATTATTTCTTAACAATGCAGTAAAGTATGAAAACTGTGCAAAAACTGTATTAATATAACGAAAGTCTGCAGTATAGTTTTTTTATAGTGTGCAGTATAGATTGACCTCGAATGATCAAAGGTTGAATTTCTAGGATAGAAAAACAATAAAAACGAAACACATCGACGTGAATTTCGTAATTTCAATGCAAAATCTGCAGTTAATTTCGCTTGCTTACAGTAGATGGCAGCACCAATTTAATTTCAATCCATTTCTAAATGGTGGAAATGCGGAGTATTGTCGCTATGCTGTGAAAACAAACTGAAAAATTATCATTACAGATAAATAATTATAATATAATTATAACTATTAATACTAAACGAACTAAATAACTTGTTATATTTAACTGATACTTAAACAACTTCATAGCTCGAGACGAAATATATATATATATATATATATATATATATGTATATGTGTATACATACATAATTATATATACAGTGAACTCCGCTTAACGTTATCAGTCTGGGAAACGTGATTTTGATAACAATAAAAGTTATGCAAAATTAGATCAATTTACCCTCCCCCCCCCATTTAATTCACACGTATTAAATTTCAAAATAATATGAAAAAACACACCTTATATTATCCTGCATTTATGTATATTATCCTTTAAAACATAGGAATTGTATGCATAATTAAAAAAATGGATCAATTCTTGCTTCTTTACAATTTTTTCTAAGAAGCTCATGGATAAATGGTTCGTCATCATAATCAACCTGTCATAACGATTTAAAATTTCGATCTTTTGTTTTAACGTTCAATCATTTCGCTTTCTGGCTTCCCTGTCGACAAGCTGCACGTAAGCGAGCAAGGCATCCAATGGGAAGACGCTCCTTCTCAGTTCCGATCAGAACGGGTTGCCTTCTGCTTATCTGACAACCACTAACCACTGGCAGGGTGAGCGTGTTTTTCTGAAAAATCCAGGAACGTGTCATTTCCCACTTTTTTGCTCATTCCCCATTTCCCTAAGTGGAAGAGGGAGAATTCTCAGAAACTGAAACAGCCAAGGTAAAGAAAAGAATGAGTTCCTTCTGAACACATGGTGATTATTCCTTTGCCAGTTAAAATGAGGTTCGAAAACAGATAACATGAACCCATGTAATGATACCATAAAACGATCCTTTGAACATACAAATGAATAGAGGACATCGGGACCCAGTGATTTCGATAACAGTAACCGATTGAAAACTATATATATATATATATATATATATATATATATATATATATATATATATATATATATATATATATATATATATATCTTTCTATCTATATATATATATATATATATATATATATATATATATAGTGTGTGTGTGTGTGTGTGTGTGTGTGTGTGTGTGTGCGTGCGTGCGTGCGTGTGTGTCTTTATACATAAAATTCTTCTGTCCGTGTGTTTGTAATAGAACACCTCCGAAAACGGCTGGACTGATTTAGATGAAATTTTTTGGTTTGGATTCCCAATTGCAGGGCCGTAGCGAGGTCATTTGGCACACGTGATAAAAAAAAAATGGCCTGCGACCCTTCCACAAAATACAGTGACAAAATATATATAAACTAGTTTTATTTCTATATCATACATTCAGATTGATCTCACCAAATATTTGATTAATTCTTAAAATGTTCATAGTCTAATAATTTGTAATTTTTCCTTTTATTTTTACCTTATTACTACTTTACTAAGGCACAGAAACATCAGTATTTGCATAATTTTAAAGAGGAAGATGTTGAAAATGCCCCACGTATTTAGACTGGTTACGCTGTTTATCACAGTATCTTATGTTATGATCGCGCGGAAGCACTTTCGGTTGCAGGGGAGACTTGCACTTACTTTTCTCAGTTTGCAGCATGGTTATGCAGTGTATCGTATTTGCTCTCTCTCTCTCTGTACATTGTATATATTGATATTACAACCATAGTATTCATTGGAGATGGACTCCCAGTCTCAAAGAACATTGGGCGGTCCACGAAGCTCTGTCTCGAAATTTTATCTCGTCTGAAAAAATTTCTTGAAACGTAAAATTTATGCCATTCCCCATGGTTCCAGTTCCATTTATGAAACAGATGCATTATAAACGCCGGTGCCATCCTCCATGTCTTCTTTTTGGAGACCAAAACAAAAACGCATGTTTTGAAAAATCGCCAAGTAGAAAAACATGGGGGCGGAAGAAGTTTTAAGAGAAGAATTTAAGAAGCAGGCGATTAAATTCATCAATTTATCATCCCATAATAAATAGGTAAAAATAACATTTTTCTAGCTTTATGACGTCATTCCTTCAACCCTCCCATTGAATCATTTCTTATTTTAAAATTATTTAAATTATGCCTTATTTTCATACGTTTTATCACTGAACTTAGATATGAAGTAAATAAGGCAATTTGTCGCAACGTCACGAACTACAATAATGCCCTTTCCATTCATTTTTCATGTTTGCCAATAGACAAACAATAAACTGCCCTTCCGTTTGAAACGAAAGCCAGAATTGTCATAATTTGAGAATTTGCCCTACTCCGTGAAATCGCCTTATAATTTTCTTTTCTATTTGGGTTCAATAATAGATTAGGTACATGTATGATCATTTTAAATTGGGTCATCTATTATTTTTTGTTGCGAGATAGTTCATTCTCAGCCAAAAAACAAACAATTTTTTTTACCTGAACTAAAATTTTGGAAAATTTAAAAATTTATAATCCATGTTTATTATACTCTTTATTTTATTAATAAGCTACTAACAAATAGATTATAATTATTTCTGCTTACTTGCATTAAATAATAACTATTAATATATTATATATGTTGTGTTTCAACTGATGAATACACATTTGAGAAGGTCTCATACAACCTATGACCTCAACTTGATCAGGAATTATTGTACAAATCCAACTCTCCAATTTATTGTTCATTAACTTAAATTCATCGGCCATTTGCAGCATAAAAGGTTGTTCTTATATTTTTATTTCTACTTTTATCTAGTAAAGTTTTAGAAAAACTACTTTTATCTATAGTAGTTTTTCTAAAACAATACCTGGAACCTTACTTACCCAGACCTAAGGCTGGGTGCGAAAAAGCTAGTAAAAGTATTAATATCTACGTGTAAGACACAAGGCAAATGATTTGCAATAATGTCTAGGGAAAACACACACACACATACACAATTACATATATATATATTTATTTATATATAATATACAAGTATACACACACGTGGGTGACAGTTACTAATTTCTTTACATTCCGAATGATGGAACAACAACAACATTCAAACTCTAATAACGCAATGATGGCAACAATGAACACGAACAACGAAGAAGGAATTATGGTTGAGGTGGGTGGCAACACGAGACCTTTCCATTTTTGAATTCATTCCTTAATCAAACTTCTGATTTGAAGGTTGCATTAAAGCGAATCTGCGATTTAAAACTCTGTGATAGATTTAAAAACTTTTTGCCATTCGATATTGAAAATCCTGTAAGAACTGAAAACATAAAAATGAAGTGGGGCTAACTTAAAATTCTTGTAAGTTGGATAGAGTTTTGAAATTTTATATTATTTTTTTAGATCTTAGAAATGATGAATGCTTGTAGGTATAAATTGTCGAGATTAGCATCTTACGTGCAGTGGGAAAAAAATTTCTCAATTTTATTATCAGAATGTAGGTATTGTAATGTATTTCACACCCGAATTATTATATGGCTGTACAATTTTCATAAACGTTTTTTGCGAGATAAAATGACGCACCTTAAAAATTACTAAGCCTTTTAAATCCTCTTACACTGTTTCAATCTAAAATAGTTACACAACTGAAGAAATGAAAAAATATAAAATGGTAAATAAGCATTTACAATTGAAAGGTAGGAAAAAAAATTGAAATTCCAGGAATATTGCGAAGATTTCGAGTAGAAACTATATAAGCTTTTGCTAGGTTTAACGGGATAAACATTCAGTTTAACATTGCGTGAAAGACATCTAAAGAACATTCTGTAAGTGAAATTGATGTTTAACGCTTTGACATACTCATCTCGGGGCTAAGTACACTGGCTAAGTCTGAGACGTCAAAATCTGTCTCCGACAAAAGTCGTGCAGCGTTATATTAAATCATAATTTTATAATGTTAAATAATTATTGTACATTAGTATCCTAAAATTCTTAAAATGTTTTATAGCAATGTAAATTTAAATATAAAACGATCTTTTTCCCAGCTTGAACGAAATTGGGAAAAGATGCATTAAAGATGCCGGTCAAGTCAGCCACCTTTTTTTTTTTTTTTTGACCAACAGAAAAACGCGTATTTTGAAAAATCGCCAAATGAATCGTTTAGAATGATATGCACAACCCACCTCAGGACTAAGAATAGGGACTACTTAAGACTTGGGTTCCCGTTGGCAAATTTGGCGAAAATATTGGTGATATTTACTAAAACAAAAAGGTAATCCATTCGAACATTGCATTTCTTTCTTTTTCTGGCTACTTTAATGAATGAACAGTGTGTCATCGTCATAGAATTATATACTCTTAGTTAATTCAAGAAAACAACTTGATAATCGGACATTTATATTTATGGGCAATGAATCCCTTAACAGTTTACAAACGCAACAGCTCCAAATTAATAAAAACATGCCATAGTGAATGTTAATGGTTTGTTATATATAATTGTTCAAGCATTGCGCACTTTTTATATATAAGAAAAGAGTTACACAAGGAGAGTTGGAAGCAAATATCATAAAAATTATACTATTGATACAGATTGTTTAAACACGGTGAGATTAGGAAAAATTGTTAGGCGACCATACTGGAACCATGATCGCCAAGTTGGCGGGGGAACCCAGTTCTTTAGTCAAGCGTAAGAATATCCTGATACTTTTTAACAATTAAGAAAAAGTAAAAACCGAAACAACTACACTCACCATAACTAAATTACTAAATCCCAAAAAAGGATAAGAACAATAACAAAATACAACCTGACCTTGGCGACACCAGCAGTCTGGAAACGAAAAGAACAGCTAACATGCGAATTTCTCGAATAGAGCAGGGTATTGACGTTAGAAATCACGTACCCCAATGGGGTGAAAGAACACGTCGGAGCTGCCATATGCCATCATCAATGTCAGGGCAAACACATCAATCCGCTCATCGCCTCATAGAGCCGTTCAATTTGGCGAAAAAAACACGGCGTCTACAACGCATCTGTAGCCAAAAATTGTTCAAATGAGCCAATACTGAATTAGTATTTTTCGGTCCCATCGGAGTCAGTTTCACTTGTATGTTCAGGTGTGAGTGACATCTTTTTCTATTAGGAAAATAACATAACCAAAGGAACGTATAAAACAAATATCGCCAACTACGCCCTTTTGTATACCTACGTCTAAATTAAAGTAAAGAAAAAGGTATTCAATACTTTTAAATTCATTTTCAAGAAAATTAAATTTTATAACATTTGAAGTATAAAAAGAGATGGCGACGTTCCTAATAAATTTATTTTTCATTTTTTTAAATAGGTTTGGCCGCTATGATCCTGTTAGAAAAGCTGAATACGAAAATCTTCATGATCAAAGAAAACGTCAAAAAATTATGACGTAAGTATTGAATATTTATCGCTGGTTATCAGGTTTAAAATTCTTGAATACACAACCTTTTGTCATATTAAGTATTTCAACATTTAATATTCATTTATTTAATAATACTTTTTAGTGACAAATATTGAACTATGTATTTATCTTTAAGTTTTCCTTTCTTGTATCACACATATTAAGCTTTTCTAACTACACATTTCACAACTGATATATTCAACGGGAAAAAAATTCATAAATTTTGTGGGCAGCTCTAATCAAATTAGCTATTGTTTTAGATAATAAATGATAAAATATAAAATGAGTAACAATAAAATTATGTCATAGGAATAAAAAGAGAAAGAATCCAATATTAAGGGGTAGAATCAAAAACCTCATTCATTTCCTCCAATAAAATTCAATTTAATTTAGCATTTTCAACAGATATTACTTTTAGTTTCATCAGCTTTACAAATATCTACACCGGAAACCTTTCTCTAAAATTGAATAAACCCAAAGAAGTAGACATAACTGAAAGAAGCAACCACTTACGTTAAAAGTTGGGAAATGTATGCATGATGAATGTAGATATTATAAAGAAATAAAAGTTTTTAAAAATGAGTTATGTTCTTAGCATAATATCGATATTACATCACGAGAATTACAGTAAGCACGATGCAAATGGCGGAAATAAAAATGAAACGCTTGTCATTGGAAATATTTCTTAAATATGTTCACGAGAAATATCACTTGGGAGGTGAAATAGCATGTAATTAAAGAAACGAGTTAGTTTTACGAACATCAGGAAAAGAAAAACACATTTACTAATACTTGCATAGTATGGCGGAGAAAGATTTTGAAGCGAATAAATTCATATAAAAATACATAAATAGTTTTTCTCATGATCAGTAAAAATATATTATAAGTAGGGAAGTATATAATGCACTTTTCAAAAAAATGGTATGAGGCTAGGGTAGTCCAGTAAGTAAATTTTCCACAGCTCAGGAAAGGAAACGAAACATAATTACCAAGAAAGATTAATTGGAAACGCTACAGCAGTATTTCAGACATTTCTTAACATAAACCATCGTTGTCTTCCTTATTAAAATGAAGATAAGGTGTCGCAATCTGTATCTCTTTGTATTTTGGAAAAGGATGACCAGACAAAAGATTCCTCGGTTGGGAGAACAGGTAAACATTCTGCCAAATGCGAAACTGCTCAACAAGTTCGCTATCGAATACGAACGCTTTGTAAATGGAACTTTCTTGTGTCCAGAAATTTTATCAGAGACTTAGCCCCACACAGTCTCCTACAGAAAAATGAGAACTGTCGTCTTCAAGCACTCCTACGACCACTGGTGTAAACGTTTGGAAAGTTAAAACTGCTGTCTGAGATATTCAAACCGACAAACAACCCGGGATGAGCATTCCTGTCTTCCATCTTTTGCAGCGATGTTGGAAATTGAGTCTCTAAAATTCAATTTAGAACTATTCTACTGGAATAACGAGAATACTTACTTTCTTCTTTTACTTTTTATCTCTATTTAACCCTTCGATGATTCGAATTAAGGGATTTTCCTCTACCCAAAGTAATAGTGCCGAAGTCCGGGAAAAGACAACGAGATTACGCAATACTAGACCAATTTAGTTCTTTTTAAAATTATGGATGTGTGGTATATATATATATATATATATATATATATTTATATATATATATATATATATATATATATATATTAAAGCAATCTATTTTCTGCGTGTACTATTACACAGCAGAGACTAAATATTACCCCTAAAATGATATTTACCTATTTCTGTCATTTGCAACCGATGCATTTTAATCTGTCCATATATATCCAATCCTATTTTATAATAATTACCATGACAAGATATTTCGAAGGTAATTAATTCGAGTGAAAATATAAAAGCCTCCTATTCTTAGAATAAACTTCGTACAAAGCAAATAGATAATTGCATATAGAGGCACGCTTAAGAAAAAATATGTTCTGTAAAGAACAATAACAACAAATATTTCCACGATAAAACGTTTGAAAACTCTATATTAGTTTCTAAATGATTCTTTTCCTAAGATTTCTACTGAACAACTTTATTTAGAATTTACTAAATATTCTTTTCTTTACAGGTGTATGGAAATGTGTGCTCACTTCGAGCGGGAAGTTATTTTCAACCTGAACAAAATGGATCGACCGGAAGCAATCATTAATAAGGCTCACGCTTGGTTTTACGTCTATCAAAGACGACTGAGACATATATGGGAAGTCCTCTTAAACAAAGACGTCTTTCCGGACAGCATCACGCCCTACCTAGTGGAAATTGACCAAAACGGACTAGGATTCAAGACAATTTCAGAAAAATGCAAAGAACTTGTTCTCATTTGGCAAACGATGGCCAATTACATCACTCTCCAGGTGTTTGCTCACCGTCAGAAGGGGTAAGTAAACGCTTTGTAGGCATTAAAAATAAGAGCAACTTAATTTTAAAAATTCCGATGAATAATTATGAACGACTAAAAGTAATTTCTATGTTTTTATTTAAAGTATACGTGCCATCAAAGTAATATTTATCTCCAAATACTTATGAAACTCTTAAGTATTCTTACAGATAAATTATTTACCGACTCACATCCTTTTGCAGGTTGCCTTTGAGAAAGAGAATGAAAAACGGCCCCCTTCTGAACGGTGAGGTGCGGCGACTTTGCCGCCTCTCGTAAACGACATAAAATAACCAAAAATGATGACATTATCCCCCGGACTGGACTCCAATCCCAATTGGCGAATCCAAAGCAAACATCCATCTCTTGCCGTCAGATGTCGCCACTAATGACTTTCAAGAATCCCGACTATGACTTCAGCCAACCGATTATGACTATTCCAACCACCTAAACTGCGTCCTCTCTTCTGCCTTCCTCCATCAAGCCATCTGCATCCCAGCTAATACCACCAGACGGGACCACCGAGCTACGCCTCCAATAACATCGGAGGCGTAAGGCGGTGGTGATGAATGGGAGACAATTGACGTAGCCTGCCTCCAAGCGGTGCCTCCCGGTTAACGATCTCGCCACTTCCAAGTGGCGATCGGCTAAAAGGCTGCATACAAAAATGAATTCCGGTGAAGAAAATGCAATCTGGTATGACTAATCGCTGAAAACAAAGGAATTGATGAAATAAACTTTGGTGATAAGACTGGAGAATCGGAGGAAAAAGCTAAAGAACTGCCACCCAGCCAGACTATGAATTTTAAAACTTTTATGATTTCTTGTTCAATCCAGTGTATTTATCAAAACATTACTTTGAAACATTTGGTGAATTGTTAAGAAACTATCATTAGAAGCATTTTTGTAAATTATTGAAATTTGTACCACTCGTGATTCTGAATTGTAATATGAAAATTAATATGAATTAAATATTCTATAAAATGACTGTCTCTGTAGACACTGTCTTAATAAAATAATTTATAAATAAAACACGCTTTTATCTAATAAATAGGTTGTCTTTCTTGTTTCTCTCTGACACACAAAATTCAGTCTATGGTCTCTGTTCAAAATCACCTTAACACTTCATTGTATTTGTTTTATGATTTATAAAATGCTGTAGAAGAAAGTCAGTGTTGCTGGGGTAACAAATGTTCATCAGAAGCCCAGAACGTTTAAAAAAACAGGAAATGAAAAACTATTCATCTCTTTATTGCAATTCATTGTAATGGAGAAAATGGTGTATATGAACTTTCATATACATACATACATACACACACACACACACACACATATATATATATATATATATATATATATATATATATATATATATATATATATATATATATATATATATATATATATATATACTATATATATATATATATATATATATATATATATATATATATTATATTTATATATACATATATACAAGTGGTGTGCGGTCCATATGTGCAGGGTGTGCACTGCACACCCTGGCCAAATTATGAGAGACAATAATTTTCTGCCCCTATGCCTACCTATCTTTATATGGTATATAATAAATATTATTTATATGCAAATATTATGAGGATTTGCGTGCTTGTATTCTCACAGTGCGTGCGGTACCAGGTGTTGCATCCCGAAGCGCGTTCAAAAGCATAGAACATAAGAAATTTTTATGTGTACGCACTGCACACTAATAGAAAATCACGCTTTATATGTATGGGCTACTGGAAAAGCACAGTGTACTATAGCACTGAGGCAAGTGCAGCTATTTTTCCTGCACTTGGCATTCAGAATCACCCGAAGGTACGGTTTATTAATCGTTGTATTAGAGCGGGGACTTGCGTGCCGAAGCGATTTTGGTTTTTTAACTGATTCACTGGCCATACGATTTTGCAGACGGTTAATGTTTTAATTTATATATCGTAAGATTTTGTTTTCATGAAAATATAAAAGAAGTATTTCATCAATATAAGGGGAAATGTTTTAGTGTGGTAAAGTAATTTCGGTGATGGATTTATTCTATTTATTGAAATATTTCGCTGAAAAACAATTTTGTTTTGTTAGACAAAAAAGAAACGAATTCTAACAGAACAGTCCAAATTTTACCCTTCATTGTGTCTTACAGACAGTATATAAGTTATATCTGTAACACCATATCCCTGGTTTTGTTTTTAAAAATTGTTAAGATGTTTTTCGTAGATTATATGATTTCCAAATGTTAAAAACATTTAATAAATATAATTTAACCCAATGACTGAACGAGAAACAGTTCGTTCCATTGTGTCAGCTTGCAGCGAAATCCTCTGCACGTGGAATAAACGTTCGGTTTGTTGGCGCCAATGACATTCTGATGAGGCACCGCAGCGGCGGGCGCCATGTGGTGCTGCGTTTGCTGAAAATGTAAGTTTTTCGTTATTTTGTTAGTAATACGGATAGACGAATATATTTTGTGTACAAATGAATAATAAACGTTAAAGAAGTGTTTAATGTACATTTTTATGTTTTTTTTATTATTGTTGTAGTTGATATCTGCATACCCTGCATGAACGCACGCCACTGATATATATATATATATATATATATATATATATATATATATATATATATATATATATATATATATATATATATATATATATATATATATACATATACATAGACACATATACACATATATATACACATAAACACACACACACACACACACACATATATACATATACACCCATATATACACATACACATACATACATATATATATACTCGAGCCAAAACATTATGACCACCTGTAAATAACGAGTTGGCCCCCCTTTGGCGCACAACAGATACTGAAGAGATGCATTATAGACGCCGGTCTCGTCCTCCACGTTTTCTTTTTGGCGACGACCAAAACAAAAACGCGTGTTTTGAAAAATTGCCAAGTAGAAAAACAAGGCGGTTGTCACATGGCATATTTGAAACACAACATTAACAAAACTAAACTATAAAAAATACAGATTAACAATTTAAAGCATTCTTAAAATAAAATTAGCATAATAATTATCATTTTTTATGATATATATCAACAGAATAAACACAATATATAACATTGTAATAAGCACTAATATTATAAAAAATCTAATAAGTGAGAGGGGTTACGTAGCCCTTGTAATAAAAGAAATGCAAAATAAATTTAATAACAGTTGAAAATTGGGAAGGGTAGTGCCACAAAATTCTTCAACACTCCTACCTCCCTTAAAAAAACTTTGAAATAATTCTTTTTTACCAAAAATAAACCTCTGATTCGGAATACCGTTGTTCCCACACAATTGGAATTTAGAATGAAATACAAAACCCACTCCTAAGAATATCCTGATATTTTTATAACAATTTCAAAAATAGTAAGAACCGAAATAACTACACCCGCCATAAATAAATCACTAAATTTCAAAAAATAAGAACCAAACAAAAATGTTCCAAGCCAAAGCATCTTGTCTGATTTAGAATATCATGATACTTTTTAACAATTTCAAAAATTGTAAGAAACGAAATAATATCACCCGTCATAACTAAATTAACTGAATCCCAAAAAATAAGAACAAAAAAAAATACAACTTGACCTAGGCGACTGTAAAGTAAAAGAAAAGCTAAGATGCAAATTTCTCGAATAGTGCCAGGTACTGACGTCAGAAATCACGTTCACCAGCGGGATGCAAGAACACATTAGAGCTCCCATACCCTACCACCAAAGTGAGGACCAAACACACCAACCCACTCATCGCCCAATATAACTGCCAAAAGATAGCCAAATTTGGCGACCAAAAAACACGGCGTCCTTAATGCATCTGTACCACGAACGCTTACCCAACTCTAATATTCCTAAACTCGTGACACGCAGGCCTTGTACTCTTGTGGCGTATTTTTCCCTAAGGTCCTAAATTCTTGTCTTGCTGAATTAAGGGCCGGTCTCGCCAAAGTCATCGAACGGCTCACTGTGATTAACCCATGGCGACAACCAATGCTATTACGCGATTCTCCGTTTAAACAGAGATTAATCGCGGTTAGCATTAAACGACTTTAGCGAGACCGGCCCTTAAAGTCCGCTGAGCAACGCAAGTATGCCTACCTTTTTAACTTGAAATGGTTGATTCTTTATAATCACTGGAAGAAATTTCAATATCGACATTTATCTATAAGACGATTTCACGCAGTAGGGAAAATCTCAATTTATGACAACTCTGGCTTTAGTTTCAAACGGAAAGTAATTTATTGTTTCGC
>CM063498.1:212247217-212254310 GCA_032207245.1 Pardosa pseudoannulata | reverse complement strand
AATAACCACTGTCGATATTAAAACCTCTGCTGTCCATCCTGTCGCGTAATGTATATAAGACTAGCATATAGCTCGTCATATGACGGGATCAGTAAAAGTTTTAATTTTCCAGAATTGTAAAGGTACCCTATGAGACAGATAAAAAAAATGATTTGATTTTTGGCTGAGCATTATCTGATATACACTGAATAATTTGTTTACCTTCATATTCTTCTAAAGTCTGCTGATACTATGAATGCAGTTTAGAATCACGTTGAATTCATTGAGTCAAACCGTGTGGATATGCATGAAAAACAAACGCACAAAAGAACAAATTTCTTCATTTTCAAAGGTATATAGCCTAAACGCTAGATATTTATGAGTCCATGAAATAGGCTACTAGACTTTTATTAAACGTATTTGTTGTTAATACCGGTGATAAAATTTTCATGGCAACAAAAATAATCGATGTTTAAATTTAAAATTAACACATATGTACCTAATCTATTATTTAATATAAATATAATGGAAAATTATTTACGTGATATCTAAATTCAGTGATAAAAATATGAAAATATTGCTGACGATATTTAAATAATTTAAAATAAGAAATGATTCAATGAAATGGTTAAAGGAATAACGTCACAATGCTGGAAACAAATGTTACTTTTACCTCTTTATTAAGTGATAAATGGATAAATTGAATCGCCTGCTCTTAACCGGGGAAAATAGGGCTCAAAATAATGGCATTAAATGCTAGAAAAGGAGGGAAGGGTGGAATTCGAACGTTTTACAGACGACAGTATTTTTCGCTGTGATGTGAAGCCTATTTATACCAATTTATTTTAGAACCGGATCGATAGTTTAGGAGAAGATAAACTTTGAATTTTGCTAAGCCTAACTCAACAAGAAATCAATATGGATGCCTCTATCCATTCCAGGTCCAACCGCTTCATAAATTGGAGGACAGACGGACAGATAACTTGGACTATTATTATATAGGGGATAAATTAAAGTTTGCAACTAACATACGGTCTGTAAAGGTAAACAAATTATGGAGCGTGTACCGGATAATTTTCAGCTAAAAAACAAATCATTTTTTACCTGCCTTATAAGGTACTTTACAATTCTAGAAAATTTAAATTTTTACTGATACCTTCCTACTGTCTCCTCTTTTGTTAAAAGAATACTCAACAAACAATACGGTAAATGTCTCCGACACAGGAATAGGGGGTGCAGTATTTATAAGCATTTTCTTCCCTCCGACGCAGCTGCCAATATAGACGACTGCGTTACTCTTAACGAGTGGATCGGGACAGCCAATTTCGGTGGTACAGTTCCGGGGAAGAATTGCTTGGTTCCCTTGCGCCATCTATTCACTAGTATATCAACTAAAACTATCCAAGTAATTTTCTAGGATCTTAAGCAGTTTTTTTTATTATTATTTCATTTACATTTTTGACAATATTTTAAGTTAATTTTCTATTTTCTCCTTTTTATTTTTTGTTACTTGAATTTTAAATTTTTAAATTTTCGTTTTTATTAGTTTTTGTCGTTTTAAGTTTATAAAATTAATTTTTGCTAAGAAATGAGCTTGAGAAGTGCTAATATTTCTAATATTTTATTATATTTTAATTAAATTAATATATTTTAATATTTATATTTATTATTATTATTATTATTATTATTTATTTTTATATTTTAATATTTTATAATAGTTTATTTTATTTTTAATGTTCATTTCTAATACTTTGTTTACATTTTTGACAATTTTAAAATTAATTTTTATTCTTAACTGTGAATTTTATTATTATCTTTTTTATTTTTTTTTTATTATTAAGTTTTTAAAATTAATATATATATATATATATATATATATATATATATATATATATATATATATATATATATCAAGCTGTCTATAATGGGCAGTAAATATCCTTATTTTTAAAGATAAAAACATTGTACTTAGATGTTATTCAATAAAATAATTTAGAAACTTACATTTTTCTATTAAAGAATATTCATAAGTTTAAATTTTACTATTCCTCTCAAAATTATACAGTAATATTGAATAATTATGTCACTTAGTAAAGAGTAAAAAAGAATTCTTCATAAATATTCTTTGATAGAAAATTACAAATTTCTAAACCATCACCTATATAATGATAGCCTAAGTTATCTGTACGTCTGTCCTCGATTTTATGAAGTGGTTGGAATATATAGAAGCATCCCTAAGTTAGCAAAATTCAAACAGAGTCATGTTTATCTTCTCCTAAACTATAGATCTGATTCTAAAATAAATTGGTAAAAATAGGCTTCCTATCACAGCGAAAAATACTGCCTTTTTTAAAACGTTCGAGATCCACCCCTTCCCCTCTTTTCGAGCTTTTAAGTCCATTATTTCACCTCCTATTTTCCCCGGTTAAGAGCAGGCGATTAAATGTAGCAATTTATCAATTTATCCCATAATAAATAGATAAAAAAAACATTTTTCTAGCATTATGAAGTCATTCCTTTAACCATCTCATTTTATTATTTCTTATTTTAAATTATTTAAATTATGCCTTATTTTCATACGTTTTATCATTGAACTTAGATATTACATAAATAATTTTCTTTTATATTTGGCTTCAATAATGGATTAGGTACACATGCGATGATTTTAAATTGAATCATCGATTATTTTTTGTTGCAAGATAATTTTCAGCCAAACAACAAACCATTTTTTTACCTGCTTCATAAGGTACTTTAGAATTTTGGAGAATTAAAAATTTTATTAATCCCGTCATATGACGGGCTATATGCTAGTTATATTGAATGATATTTCAATGAGTCATTTTTTCGTACTTAAATCAGGCTATTTACTGTCCATTACAATAAGTTTAGAACAAACATTAATGTCTGAATAATGCCATGTGACTGCCTATTTTTACCAGTTGTTGTTAATGATTTGAAAAAGTAAAAGACCACATAAATAAAAACAAATAAATCTTATTTATTAGAGCTGCAATAGGTTGGTGTAACAGCAAATAGATGGCGCAATAAACCAAGTAATTTCCCCCCCCCTGACACTGTGGCACTAAAATTGGCTGTTCCGATCCACTCGTTAAATGAGTAACTGAGCCGTATGCTTAACCCTTTGCACTCCTAAAATCTCAGGGGCACCCTTTGTCTCACTCGCCCTTTTTTTTTTCAACTAACAGATGCTCAAATAGAAAGAAATAGAAAAGCCATTTTGATTGTGATATATATATATATATATATATATATATATATATATATATATATCAGGTTTGGAAATCGGGGAATTAAATTTAAAGAATTTAGCCTTAAAATAATAGCGAACTCATTTTTATATCGGAAATAATCTGACACGCGCGCTTGTGGCGTAATGTTACAGCGAAAACAAGACCATCGGAAGGTTACATGATCAAATTAATAGGTGAGGTGAGCAAAAATCACTCAGTTGGCACGCGACGTTGGAGCTGGCAACAACCCTCACGTCACTCAGATAGAAGCTTAAACGAAGGAACGAAGCCAGTAATATTTAAAATGTCTTAGGACTTAAAAAACTTAAGATGACTTCAGGAGAGTCGATTTATTTATAAACTTGTCTACGGAGTTGATATATATGTATATGCATATATATATATATATATATATATATATATATATATATATATATATATATATATATATATATATATATATATATATATATATATATACATATATATATTATATTTGTATATATATATATATATGCATATATATTATATTTGTATATATACTATATATAAACACTATCTATCTTTATATACACATATATGTATATAATACTTGTATATATACTATACATCCATCCATCCACACATATATAATGAAGGTTGCTTTGTGCTTACCTCTCGGCGGTCAGTAATAATATAATAATCTGTGGTGATGGCTTCCCGTCCGCAAAGCGACTCTATCTCCGAGCGGCTCTCTTGCTACTGACCACTTTGCCCAAACCCGATCGTTGCTCTGTCGAAAAGGAACGAAATATTTTAACATGCCCTCTGTTTCCAATAACTCACTAATGAAACTGAAAACACGAAGTTATAGTCATTAACCCTTTCTGCACTTAGGGGAATAAAAAGTTTTGCAATTAAGCAAATACATATATACATACACACACCCGACACGACGCGTTAGTGTTACCCATAGTTACCAGTCACAAGTTTGTATTTTTAAAAGTAACGAGTTATTAGCTGTCAGAGAAAAATTCATTTTTCAAGTAAATTAGACACTTATGTAAAAAACTTTAAAACGACAAAATTTTAAATTTACATTTTATATATATATATATATATATATATATATATATATATATATATATATATATATATATATATATATATATATATACGTATATATATTGCATTAATCTCCATTTAAAGTGTAAAGCAAAGAAAGCAACTGCAGCTACGATTCTCTTGTTATTATTATTACTATTATTATTATTACTATTATCATCAAGAATAATTATTTCATTGTGATTTTAAAATTTAAATTTTTTGTAATTTATTAATACTTTTAGTGTTCCAAAATTTTCGAAATTCAAAATATATTTCAAATTCCTATAGAATAAATATAAATATATATATATATTTATTTATCAGTGGCGTGCGGTCCATATGTGGAGGGTGTGCAGTGCACACCCTGGCAAAATTATGAGGGACAATAATTTTTTTCACCTATGTCTACCTGTCTTTATATGGTATATAATAAATATTATTTATAATATATTCAAATATTATGTTGATTTGCTTGCTTGTATTCCCGCAGTGCGTGCGGTACTAGGTGCTGCACCACGTAGAACGCAAACATAGGAAGTTCTGATGCGTACGCACTGCGCACTCAATTGAAAATCATGCTTTTTTATATGTATGGGCACAGCCTGTTGGCAAATATGTTGGCAAAACATTTAAATTTTCTACGGATCGTGCTTGTTATCGAGGTTTTATTTTTGTCCATTTTCTGAAAATGGTAACAAGCTGTTGTACGTACAGCTGTACTAAGCATTTCAAAAAAGGTGAAAATACTGGATTTTATTCCTTTCCTAAAGATCCTACATTGCGAATGCTTTGAATAAAAACTTTGAAAAGGCAAGATTGGACTCCAAGTTCTTCGAGAATTGGCGGCAAACATTTTCAGAATGGTATTTAAACGTTAACCTAACTGTAATGAAATATATTGTTGTGATAGAGCCACATTCTATTTAAAAGGGAATGTCAGGAATTGCCGGCTTCCTGACCCCTTATTTTATGGAATGGAGCTTGTCCATGTCCAGTTCACCTTGAATCTTCCCGCACTGACCCTCCGTGGGTTGCCGTTTTGCTCTCCCCATCTTTCACCATTTGTCCAGCTTGAGCGTTGCTTGGCGCCATAAGGTTCCTAAGCTGTTCTTCCTACGTTTTGGCGATCGTCTTGGGTTCCCGCTGGCGGGATTTTTCCACTGACCTCGCCATGCGCGGTGTTGAGTGGGCATCATTTTGGCCGAAGTTGGGGGAGAGATCACCCGCATCATTAAAAAAAAAGTACCTTTTTTTAGCCATTTTGCTCCTTTTTGATTTTTGTGTCATGTCGAGGGGCGTGTATTTTTCTGACAAAGTCAGCAAGGAATAGTCAATAATAAAAATTCCTTTCAGCTATTCATTTAATAGGACTCTTTTCTATTGGTCAATTTGCATTCACCTTTGTTCTAAAATCGACGTAGAGCATACCATATGAATACACTGAATTGTGTCTGCCGCCATAGAGTTCCACCAAAGAACCGATGAAAGGTTATTGCGGCGTAAAAGAAAAATGTAATACTCAACAACATCAATAGTTCTACAATAATAATTCTACAATTATATAAAATTATTATGTTCTAAGAATTTTTTAATTATTACTAATTTTTTTTTCATATTTCTAATGTATTTTCTATGCTTTAGTGAAGTACTGTACCTATAAATGTAATTATTTCTTGTCCTTAAAATGATCAGGATTTGTACATTTTTATTAGATTTTTATATATGTATTAGTTAATTGTCCCAGTTAACATAAAGTAGTTATACATTGATTATGATACTTAGTAGCACTGTGTAAAGTGTTTAATTTCAAATATATATATATATATATATATATATATATATATATATATATATATAATTTTGTAAGAGCTAAAAAAAACTATTGTGAGGGCTATTTCCCAGTTCGGGGGGCCCCCGGAACCCAGTTCGGTGGGGAACACGGAGCGTGGGAGATATCGCCAAATTCTAGAACCCTATTTTCTGGCAAACCCTGCTCTTCTTTTCGGACTCTTCCACCACCCCCTAAAAAAGGTGGGGGTGTCAATCGGCGCCATTATTTTTGGGTATTGGGGGACATGACACGTGATTTGAATATCTGACCCTTATTGGTTCTTGTAACTAACAATACTCCAAGACCGCTGAATTTGGATTTTCTAGCGTCTATTTCAAGTCTTTGTTCATTTCGGCTGTGCTCTGGAGGTTTGTCCATTTTGCCTGAGCTCTTGTGGTATTTTTTTTCGTTTTTTAAATTTAATATTGGAGATCACACCAATACATTTGAGGGCTTGTGGAGCTCCATTAAGAGATCCCTCCGCATAATTCGCAAGTGTGAAAATCAATTTGATTCGTACCTTTGTGAATTTATGAGGAGGAAAATGAAAGAAAATCCGCAAGATGCTTTTCAAGATTTTTTTTAAATCAGATCAAACGTGTATATCCATCAACAACTCAGGATACTTAAATTAGGTTAGCGCTTTATTTATTTTATATTTTATGTTTAATTTTCGAAGAGTAACAAGTGATGTTATAATTCACATTTATATTTTTATTTACTGCTTTTTGAACGTTATTCTAAATTGTGTCTTAATTTAATACAAAATGAAGAAGAAATATTTTTAAACTATATTATTTTATAGTGTACTACATTGTTAAAAGTGATACGCTAAGTCATAAAAGTAATTTTATTACGACCCTCTACCGTTATTGTTATGGAAGATCAAGGGGAGCTTTACCTCACTGAAATAAGAAAAATTATTTCACTCCCTTAATATCTTCAG
>CM063498.1:212237217-212242217 GCA_032207245.1 Pardosa pseudoannulata | reverse complement strand
ACACAACTGCTTGAATATCTCAATTTGATTGTATATTTATTCCAGCAATTAATGGTCAAAAATTAAGGGGGATTGAAAATATAAAACATCTTTGTACATCCTATTTATTAGAACTGCATTAGAAATCTGTATTAGAAATTTGTATGGGTTAATGGAATTCCTGCTCTATTCAAAGTTGAACTTTCATTTCATTTAAATCTCTGCATTTCTTCAAATGGTAAACTACATGGTCTACATGGTAAACTGAATAGATTTGATTGCTGTGTTAGTTAATAGATGGCGCCAATCTCAAGAGGAGAACCTTTCGGCATAAGAATTGTCCAGAGCCACTGTTCAACAAGCAGTTAGAGATGTAAAAAACCCGGAATTTTGAAGAGGTGGGAATAAACCCGGAAATTTGGGGGAATAAACTAGGAACTTCGGGAACTTTGGGAAGAAATCATTTTAACAACGTTTAACAATATTTTAACTATTATTTAAACAAACATTTTTTCAACAGTGGCTATTTAAGAACTAGCATATTATTTCTAAGAAATTTTTTTTTTTTACTTTTGGCAATATATATATATATATATATATATATATATATATATATATATTCAAAAAATAATAGCAATGATCATTTAAATGATTTTATAGTAGTACTTATGTCATTAAAGACCCTGTTAGTCTTATCAAACACATAACGGGTGGCTTCCATTTTAATGGCTAATACAATAATTATATACATTATTTTTTATCATTATTTATTATGTAAATTGCTTTATGCTGAATATTTTCCCCACCTTTTATAATATAAAAATAAATATCTTTCAATTTAAAATAACAGTTCATTATATTTTGTAAAGCATATATCATTTAAAGGTGTCATCCAATAACACTGTTGCATTTTGTGTCCAATTCCTACACACACACACACACACATCTATATATATATATATATATATATATATATATATATATATATATGTGTGTGCATATATATATATATATATATATATATATATATATATATATATGTAATGAAACTGACTTCTCGATGGGGGGTTGCAGTCATGGCCATAAAAATGATACCGTTTCAGCTAAAGACCTTTATTAAGATAACGTTGAAGGACGGGTTCCCACTTCATCATAGAGATAGGACAAATTGAAGGGTCAGCTAGCATGAAGTTCTATGTACAAGACACGCAACACCTGTGTCAAGAGAATTTTCCTTATATATATATATATATATATATATATATATATATATATATATATATATATATATATATATATATATAGAGAGAGAGAGAGAGAGAGAGAGAGAGAGATGTTATCCAAGAAAAATAATGATTTATGGGTTTTGTGACGCTACAGATTATTGCCTAATATTTATGTAATAATAAAAATATTGGCTATTTCTCAAAGGAAAAATAGACTCCTACTTTCATGCTAAACATGATACCTTGCAAATATAGTTAGTTAATCCCAATTACTCCATTGTTTGGCTGTTTGGCTTCTTTACATGTTTATTCACTACAGTTGCCATGTAACTATTAATATCAATTCGTTTATGAAATGTAAAAATAGTCTTGTGCGATTAGGATAAATACAATATACATATCAAGAGCTAAAACATTATGACCACCCCTACATTTTGCAATGAACTTGCCTGGATGACGTGGAAGGCACGTGATCCGGTGGAAGTGGTACTTAACTGCTCCTGGAGAGTCTGAAGAATCATTCTTTCGCTTACTTCTGTGTGTGATGGGATAGGCTCGCGATTTTGATAAACTGCAGATTGTAATGGCTCTAAGGCTCGGAACAAGTATTCCTGAATCGGTACGACTCGTGGGTGGATCGCGATCTACAGTTGTGAGTACTTATGCAAAGTGGATGAATGACGGCGAAACCAGCAGTAGACGACAGGGTGTTGGACGTCCACACGCTATCAAAGAAAAAGGTCTCGCATGGTGAAGCAAAACCGGAGTCAGACAGTGGCTCGGCTGACAACCCAATACAATGCAGGGCCAAGTAGAATAGTATCGGAGCACACTGTTGGATAGGGGGCTACGCAGCAAACGTCCCACTCGTGTGCCTTTGGCTGACCGAGCATCATCGCCAACTGCGCCTACGCTGGGCCATGGATCAGTGGGAAAGAGTTGCCTGGTCAGAAGAATCACGGTTTGTCATTCCTCAAGCCGATGGCCATGTCTCAGGCGAACAGATGCTCCCTCAGTGTACAGTAGGTCATACACAGGTCGGTGGCGGCGGTATTATGCTTTAGGGGACGTTCTCTTGGGCGTCTCTGGAACCCTTGGTTGTGGTAGAGCAGATCATGAACGCTACAGGGTATCTGAACATCTTTGCGGACCAGTTGCACCCTTACATAGCCTCTGTTTTTCCAGCTGGAAATGGAATGTTCCAACAGGACAATGCCCCTTGTCACAAGGTTAAAATTATGTTGGAATGGTTCCAGAAACAGGATGCTGAATTCCAGTGAATGTCCTAACTCACCGGATCTCAATCCGATAGAACAGTGGTGCGCAAACTAGGCGTCGCGACCCCTGTGGTGGCCGCCAGAAGTTTTTTTGGGGTCGCCAAATTTTTATGAAATGCATTATCCCTGCATGTTGCGACGGATATTTGATTTGAAAAATGAAGTGTTTTTAATCGAAAAGAAACATAGATTGGCAAGTTATTATATCAATGAAGTTTGGCTAGGGAAGCTGAGCTATTTAGTTGATATTTTCGAAAAACTTAACGACTTAAATTTGAGCTTGCAGGGTGAGAATTCAACTATCATAACTGCAGCCAGTAAAATTCAAGCTTTTAAGAATAAGCTTAGTCTCTGGCAAACTGAACTGAATAAAAACAACACCGACATGTTCCCTTGCTTTAACGATTTTATCAAATAAAATAATATAGATATATTTACATTTAAAAACATCATTTCCAATCACATTGAAAAGTTCAAGAAAATTTTTTCGAAAAGATTCGAGGATTTTCCTAAAAACGATCTTGGTTGGATTCATGATCCATTTTCCTTTGACACATGCAGTTCAACTCTTCAAATTAGTGAAAAAGAGCAATTGATAGATCTAACTAGTGATTATACTCTTCGAAATCAATTTAAGATGCAGCCTTGCCAAAACTTTTGGCTATCCGTGGAAACATCCGTTTTATTGGATGCTCTTCTCTTTGTTTCTCTCTCTCTCTCTTCTCTCTCTTCTCTCCTCTCTCCTCCCCTCCTCTCCTCTCTCTCCTCTCCCTCCTCCCTCCCCCCCCCCTCCCTCCTCTCCTCTCCTCCCTCTCTCCCCACCTTCTCTCCCCTCACCCTCTCCTCCTCCTCCCTCCCTTTCTCCCTCCCCCTCTCCTCTCTCCTCCCTCTCCCTCTCCCCTCTCTCCCCCGCCCCCTCTCTCCCTCTCTCCCCCTCCCTCTTCTCCCCCTCCCTCTCTCCCTACTCTCCCTCCCCCCTCACTCTCTCTCCCTCCCTCTCCCTCCCCTCCTCTCTCTCCCTCTCCCTCCCTCTCTCCCTCCCTCTCTCTCCCTCTCTCCCTCCCTTTCTCCGTCCCCCTCCCTCCCTCTATCTCCCTCTCTCCCTCCCTCCCTTTCTCCCTCCCCATCTCTCTCTCCCTACTCTCCCTCCCTCTCTCCCCCCCTCTCTCTCCCTCTCCCTCCCTCTCTCTACTCTCCCTCTCCCTCCCTTTCTCCCTCCCCCTCTCCCTCCCTCTCTCCCCCCCCTCTCTCTCTCTCCCTCTCTCTCTACTCTCCCTCTCTCCCTCTCCCTCCCTCCCTCTCTCTCCCTCCCTCACTCCCTCCCTTTCTCCCTCCCCCTTCTCTTTCTCTCTACTCTCCCTCTCCCTCTCTCCCTCCCTCTCTCTCCCTCCCCCTTCTCTTTCTCTCTACTCTCCTTCTCCCTCTCTCCCTCTCTCTCTCCCTCCCTCTCCCTCTCTCACGCAAATAAAACCAAATAATAACAAATAAAAAATTAAAAAATAAGTTTAAAAGGCCGTTAAGTAAAAATATCAAAAGTGGTTAAATGCGTTAAAATACGAATAAATACTATTAAAAAGAAATAAAAATGTCTAATAAAGAAAAACATTTCTCCAGTGGAACTGATGACGACTTTAGCCTTGTTTTCGGGGCATGACCTTGAAAGAATTAGTTGACTACTCTAAAACGGTTGTTTAAAAAGGATTAGTTACTGTTTACAAATTTTGTGGCCGTACAAGGCATGCCGTTTTGTAAAAGAAAAATAAATAAATAAGAGAATGCGTCAAAATTTATCTTCTTAGTTATCACTAAAATTACTTTCGTCTCCATTTATCTGGCCATTGAATAGTCTCCAATAAAAATGATGTGATAATTATTTTGCCTTAAATGACAATTTCTTGAAATTCTGAACGTTGTCCCACATTCCTTTTTATCTACCCTCTCGCCGGTAACGCGTAATTCGGGAAATACAAATGTTGTAAAAATATTGACCCCTATTTGTAATACCGGAGGTCTACCGATATTCAAAGACATGATCCAAAATTAAAATTTGTAATTACTTAAAAAAAAGCATTTAATAAGGACGTTTGTATTGCTTAGAGAAATATTATCCTGAAAAAATGAAATTTAACAAACTGACCCGAAAGCCGGAATATTTTATTTTAATACTGTTAACAATCTCATAAAAATGATTATTTCATTCAGAGAAATCTATCGATATTCATAAGAATAAATATCATTTTCCGACATCCGATAAAATCTCGCAATATTCAGCGCAATTTTGTATTAGCTGAATAGGAACGGAATCGAAAGTGAATCGATTCGACCCTTCCTCCAAAACGACTCACTGTAATTATTTCGATTCTACGGACCAGTGGCGTACGCAGAATTTTTTCAAGGAAGCGGGGGGGGGGTTCATGATTCTAAAAAATAATAGCCCGCATAATTTCTACTAAAACTTTTATTTTTGCCCTTTTGTCTGAACTCAAGGAGGGAGGGGTTAAGCCCCTAATTCCCTTTC
>CM063498.1:212222217-212232217 GCA_032207245.1 Pardosa pseudoannulata | reverse complement strand
AAAAAAATTGTATTTCAATTCTCCAATTTATATATATACTTAAACTCTGCAGAAAAAATACGCAATTTTTAAAGAGATCTCGGTTTACAAATTGAGCAGTCAGAGGGTTAAAACAAAAGATCGAAATTTTGAATCGTTAGGACAGGTTACCAAAAAAAAAAAAATGAGTCAGCGCGATGCTGCAGTGCAGTTAAATACTTCTCTCCGCCTCTGAATGGCGTCGAAACGTGGAGTACGACACCGCTCCGATGACTTTAAAATACATGATGATGACGAACGATTTATCAAGGAGCTTCTTAAAAAAAATTGTAGACAGTCAACAATGGATTCGTTTTTTTAAATCATGTATACAAATCTTATGTTCTAAAAGGTAATATACAGTACATAAATATAAGATGTGTTTTTTCATTTTGTTTTGAAATTTATTAAGTGTGAATTAATTAAAGGGGGGTTACTTGATCTAATTTTGCATATCGGTCCTTGTTATTGAATTCGCGGTGTCTCAAACGGATGTCATTAAGCGGAGTCCACTGTATATAGCTAAGAAAGGTGAATTTATAGGTTTGGTTTGGAGCGCTACGGTCTACTGTTTTGCACACGAGGGCTCATGAGACCGGGACGTGAACTTATAGAAAGTGCAAAAGGTGGGTAATGGTTAGTATGTATTGTAACGTACTGGAAATAAAGTAGGCGAGGCCTTCAATGAAACAGGCTAGAATTTTAGGTATTCTTGACTAAATATTTTATTCAATAGAATAAACTATGTACAGCTATGTACAAATTCAGTAGATGATAACATTCAGGGATCTCGTACAGAGATAATATGCACACACACAAGGATGCGTGGGATTCCGGAACAGTATGGCTAGGGCTTTCAATCACAAGAGTTGGAAACTCATTAGTGCCGGGACTAATGCTGACACGATCACTCCGTCTGTCGATTAGCACGGTTGGCTTTCACAGCAAGTTCGGAGGTTCCGAGTGCGTATCACGCTGGGATTCGTGAAGAAAACACAGGATGCAAGTCGATCCAAAATTAGAGTGCAAAGTCACTCTCGGCTGTCTACTTCTATGCAAGAAGTTAACTAACAATCAGCAGATAATGGGAAGGAATTCCCGAGTCGCAGGGCGACTATCTAGCAACAGAGACGCTGGCGGTCTCTAAAAAACAAACAAACTCCAGTCACGGAGATACGAGCGGTTCTCGAGCGACCAGGCTCTAGCAGGTAGAAGCCTCGAGAGAAGAACAAAAAGCCCCCGTTCTAGTCCTGTCCCTTCTTTTATATCCCGCACTCGCTTCTTTTCTCGGTCCTTCGAGAAACTTCCCGAACCAGGGTGACGTAATCTTGTGGTCACTCCCAAGCCTTCGATCAGCTGTACTGTTCCCAGATGTGGTCAAAAAACAGTTTTCTCAGATCCATCAACTTAACCAACTTAATGGCCTTTTTGTAACCGCTAATGGACGGCAAAGTGCATTTTAATCATTTCCACACTTCCACAAAGACGTTCCATTCAGCAGGTTTACAATGGCCAGACGCTGAGAAGCCGGCAACGAACAGTTTTCAATTACGGTGCTTAGACCACCTGGTCCTATTCGAGGCTAATTGTGAGTCCACGACGAAAGGTCACCTTTTGGGCCCCTCGTTCTTTTTGGGGTCATGTAACGAATCGTTACAGTATTTGTAAATAAATATATTTGCCTTTGAAAGTGCATAAAAAGACTGCATAATCATATTAGTGCATAAACAGATAATAAAGCCACAAAATATTAAAGGTAATTAATGACACATCTTGCATAAATTAATAATCTTGTTTATGCATTTTACCTTTCAAAATCTGTAAGGAACGCAAGAGCAAAAGAAACAACAATACATTAACCCATTGTGTGCTGGTTCATTTCGCAGAAGAATTGTACCGGGAGCGGCCGTTTGCCTCGTCCATTGAGTTATTCGGTTCAATCTCAATAGATCGAAAATGATTTCCTTTTTGAACCCACATTTCGTATTTTATATTGAAATATATAAACAAATATATAAATAGACAAATAAACAAATAACAGCCAGAAGATTTTTGTAAACAAAAAATATATTTTTGAGTGGATCAATTTATAATAGTATCGTCAATATGAAAAATCAAATGGAAATAGTAGTATATATTTTTAATCTTATTATCGTTCTCTGGTTCCACATCGACTGACGTAAAAACTACTTTTTATTTGTCTCCATTTTTCCAGAATCTATGTAATAGACAAGAACATTTGGCTTCGTTTTCCTGTCTATACCGTTATTTTTGTGCCCACAAACAATCCATGTTGTCACAGTAACCCGTATTAGTACTGACCCGAGCTCAAGTATCAATCGTCAGAAAAACGTACTAGTACGTGTCCCGCATACAATGGCCGGGGTACTGGCTTTCGGTACCGGAGTTTGTGGGTTCGAATCCCACTATGGCATGGATGTTCGTAGCCGTTAGGAATCGGCTTTAAGCAGTAGGTCCCGGTCTCGTTAGCCCTCGTGTTGCAAAATGTAGACCGTAGCGCTCCAAACTAAACCCGCATAAAATGTGTTAATTACAGATTAAAAAAAAATACTAAATTAAAATCTTATTTTAATTACATTTTAATATAGAAACGTAGTTTAAAATCTTCATAAAAATGTGTTCAATCAAGGAATATGTTTGACACTTTCAGAAATAGTTTGAGAGATAGGGATAGATATTTAAAAAATTAGATTACGGTGAAAGTATGTTTATGGAGAACTCCCTTAGTAATTTGGAGGTTCATATACAAAATTTGAAAAATGGGCTTGATTGCAAGGAAAAATACACAAAAAAAAGTAGAAAAAAAAACAGAAATATATTTTATAAAAATGATCGATTAAATGATACAGAATTAAACTCTCCTCTAAATCACTATAATATTTTCATGAAAACACAATGGGAGAAGAAAACAAAAATAATAGTTTTCGACATTCAAAACGATTTTTAATAATTGAATTATGAAACCGGGGAAGGCGCACTCGAACGTTACTCGACAAGGAAACATTTTTAGAATGGTTACACACACGGCGGATTTTTCCTAGGCGAAAAATTTACCGTTGCAGACATTTCAATAGTAGTTCATTGAAATAAACGAGACGGGGAAAAACCGATCGGTTCATTTTCCGTCGACGGTAGCTCTTTAGCCGTTTGGTGCCACGGGAGCTCGGCAGAAATGAATCCGTCGTCTCGAACGCGAGGTCTATGCGACCTAGTCAACGTTGGCACACACAGCGTGTTTTTCTACCACTGGCATTGGACTTTATGGATAATTCCGCGAACACGAGCAATATTCATAATGAAATTCTGATTTCCTGAATACAAGAGAAACCTCTTTGATGGGATAAAGCTCTGGAAATTTTTAAGGACAAAAACGTTACTCTTAAAGCTTAGCATGAAGTTTGCCTTGGATTTCGATCCATTGGAAGAAAAAGAAAAATGAATTTGGTCACCCTATTTTATCCCATGCCTATACACCAGCGACAGAACACTTTTTAACAGTCTGCAACGAAAGTGGGGTCTCGCACAAAAATGGCCTGCAAAATAGTGCGCGACTCTACACATTTTCGGATTTCTGCTTATTCATGAAACATGCGGCTATTCCTAACTGTTTCCTGTAGAATTAAGGATTGTAAATATTTTTAGAATTTAAACGTAAACAGTATAAATACGAATTGTAAATTTTTAGTGAAAGAAAAATCGATACGAATCCATTTCGACGAGATGAGTATTTGACCTATCGATATTTTCCTCCCACCAGCAGGCCAAATGACCTTATTTGGACGAACCGAACAATTGTGGGGGAATTTCGCTCGTATAGAACAGGTAGCAGCACACGTTTGACGCTGCGTCAGACTACGGCGACGGACCTTTTCCCGCCCTGTGTGTCAACGGTCCATTCTCCGATCGGTAAAAAATCCGATGTGTGTGCCAGCCACCCTTACAGGAGTTCTCGCCGTCTGTGTGATGAACCACTTCTAGATAAACACCTGCTGCTGTTTCAATGGTTGTGGGTAAACTCCCACCTGCTCTCTAAATAATGATACAGACTCGGTCCCTCGATCGAACTCCTATTCGGCAGCTATCTGTTGAACACAAAATCGAATCTAGAATATAATTCAAAATTAACTTAAAAATTGTGTGCGCATAAGCATGTACCTCGAGTATAGAATCGACGAGGAATGTTTAAAAACCCAAACCTAAAATCTACGAAACTGATAATTAAAAAAAAAAAAATCAACTTAAAAGAGGAAAGTGAATGACTGTCAAGGCTCTTCGAGATCCGCTTAAATTATTTCACTTTCTTTCCTGTTTCCACTCTGGAAAAATAAATCCATTTTCGAAGTTCCTTCATGGAACGCCACCACATCACACTGTATACGTTATAGAGTGGACTTCGCCATTAATGTTATCAATGACTTATTGTTATCGAAATCCCTTATCTCAATTTCTTCTATTCATTTGTATGTTAAAATAATCGCTTTATGGGATCGTTACATAAGTTCATGGGATCCGTTTCCGAACTAACTGGTAAAGGAATGTTCACAATGGATTCAGAAGGAACCCAATATTTTCTTTCCTTTCGCTGTTCTGTGAATTTCCGAGAATTGTCCCTCTTCCACCTAGGGAAATGGGACATGATAAAAAGTGTGGGCAATGACAAGTTCCTGGAATTTTTCAGAAATACGCACACCCTGATGATGGTCAAGGGTTGTCAGATAAGCAAAAGGCAACACATTCTATTCGGAAGTGAGAAGGAGCGTATTCCCATTTTATGCCTTGCTCGCTTCCATACAGCTCGTCGATAGGGAAGCCGGAAAGCGAAATCATTTGACATTACAACTAAAGATCGAAATTTTAAATCGTTCTGACGGGTTACCAAAAATGAGTCAGCGCAGTTAAACATTTCTCAGCCTAGGAATTGCATTGAAAGTGTCGAAACGTGGAGTACGACACCGCTCCGATGACTTTAAAAAACATCATGATTACGAACAATTTATCCATGAGCTTCTTAGAAAAAATGGTAGACAGTCAACAATTGATTTTTTTTAATTATGCATATAATTCATATGTCTTAAAGGATAGTATACAATACTTAAATATAAGGTGAGTTTTTTCATTTTGTTTTGAAATGTAGTACGTGTGAATTAAAGGGGGGAGGTATATTGGTTTAATTTTGCATATCGCTATTGTTATCAACCGGTTATTGTTATCACGGTGTCCTAAACGTATTTCATTAAGCGGAGTCCACTGTATATACACAACAGTAAATTCTAGTCCAAAAGTACGAAAAATATTTATTTTTTAAAAATGAAAAAAAAAATTTTAAAAGGTGTCGTTTCGTAGAAAGAAAAATTATCGCTACTTAACTTACACGAAAACTCTCAAATACTAGTACACTCAAACCTGTTTTTGTGCGGTGGATAGGGACCGCATAAAAAATTGTACAAAACTTCAAGAATAGCTATAAAATATAGTTTTCGGAACACACAAAAAATTTTTTTATGCCGTGAATAGGGACCGCATAAAAAAAGTCTCACGTTCAAAATAACTCAAAACCTTACGAAATAACTAGTACATACCTGGAATTTCGCCAAACGTTTTGGAATCCTATTTAAAAAATACATTTGCGAACTTTTTTAAATATTTTATTTACATATTATATGATTATTTTACACATATAAGACTTTTCAAAACGTATAAACATTATCCTTCGCAGTCTGACAATACGCGAACTTTCTTGTGATAAACTGGTTCAAAATCGATTTCGTCACTTGAAGATACTATCTCGCACTCGTTTAGAGTTGACTTTTTTTCCAGGTACCATAGAGTCAGTGATTCGTTTTTGCGACGACTGTTGTTTCACTAGACGCTTGTATATGTCCCGGTAGCAGGATAGGCACGACTGAAGCTCTTTTTGGAATTTTGAAGTTCTTTCAGAATTGGCATCCATTGCAAGAAAATGACATTCTGATTTATGACAGAGTTGGAGTCCTGCATAGATTTTATGTGCTGTTATACGATCGGGTTCTTCTTGCCCATCAGTAACATCTGTTACGTAATTTGTAATTTCATCTTCCCTTACGGTGACGTCCTGAATCTTTTCGACAAGATCATTTTCGCTAAAACTATTCAACCCATCCCCGCCGATGTCATTATTGATAACTTCGATAACTTCGTCAATTATGTTCAATTTGATTGAAATTTTTATTTACCACACAAAAAAAAAAATTCGCATAAAAAAATCGCACAAAAACAGGTTTAAGTGTATACAAGCAATCGTTCTAAAATAGTGTATTTTATATACTGAATCTCGTATCGAGAAAATAATATCGAATGATAGCAGTCGAAAGAATTCAGCATTGAAATAGATAAAATGTTGATTAGTACGAGACAAATTGCGTTTCTTGGTAATTATATGAAGTTTTTATGTCTAAAGCTCAACGGCCATAAAGATGTCTATATCATTGTATAACATAAGTTTTATCAAAAGTACACTCAAGAGCCAAAACATTGTCACCACCCTTAAATTTTGCAATGAACTCGCCTGGATGACGTGGAAGGCACGTGATCCGGTGGAAGTGGTATTGAACTGCTGCTGGAGAGTCTGAAGAATCATTCTTTCACTTACTTCTGTGTGTGATGGGATAGGCTCGCGATTTTGATAAAGAACAGATTGTAATGGCTCGAAGGCTCGGAACAAGTATTCCCGAATCCGCACGACTCGTGGGTGGTTCGCGATCTACAGTTGTTAGTACTTATGCAAAAGTGGATGAATGACGGCGAAACCAGCAGTAGACGACAGGGTGCTGGACGTCCACGCGCTATCAAAGTAAAAGGTCTCGCATGGCGAAATCAAAGCGGGTGAAGAAACGCTGATCGAAATGAAAAAGATCGTTTTTCGGAAAAGACAACACCACAAAAGGGATGGATCCACTTCCAGTGTTAGGATAGCTGTAAAAAAAATCAAATACAAGCGTTTCGAACAGCGTTGTTTCTCCTTTCGAATTCTATTGGTGTGTTCTGAAATGATACATAGTTTAGAAATATACACTAACATTTTATTGGACTCGGATTTTTTTTTTTTTATCGGATTTCTTTGATTTTTTTCTGAACACTAATCTTAATTGTTGTTTTTATGTTTTTTGCAATATACATAGAATAGTTTTTTATAAGAAGTCACATCTTATCTATCTAGTATATGTTACACACTAATTACTAAAATGAAATATATAAATTTTAATCAAATACATTCCATTATTTTGTAATTGGATAATGCAAATTAAATAAGATGTCAATTTAAAGAACAAATTAAATATTTTTAATGCAAACTATTTATTTCAAAAAAAAAACAAATCATAATTATTTCAATATTGTTAAGCATCGAATGAAACAATTACTGTTTAAATAAAAACACTAGTTTCTATGCTTTATCCACTCCTCATTGGTTACGAAGGCTAGATTGAACAATACCAAAAGAAGAAAACTGTCTTTCCATTAAAGCAGATGTAGCCACGGCTGTCGTTATTAGATAGACAAACTGGATTTCGAGTTCTCTCTTTACCTTCCTTCCTTCCTTCCTTCCTCAGTGGCATGACAGCCCAGGATGGGCCTTAGCCTTCTCTAGAATTCCATACCAGGCAGTCCTATCTTTGGCCCTGGATTTCCAATTTGAAATTTTCAAGGATCTTATGCCTTTCTCAATGCAGTCTAATCATCTAAGTTTGGGTCACCCTCTCATTCGTGTTCCTATTGGTTTGGCCGTAAAAACTTTTTTTGTGGATCTATTGCCATTAAGTCGAACTAGGTGTCCGGCCCATTTTAATCTTTGTAAGCTAATAAAATTAATTATATCTGGGCTTTTATATGTTCTGTATAATTCAATATTTGTTCTTCTTCTCCATATACCATTTACATTAATTCCCCTAAAAATACTTCTCTCAAAAACTGCTAGGGTTTCCTTGTCTCTTTCTGTCAGTGCCCAGGTTTCAGCTGAGTCAGTCAAAACAGGTCTTATTAGGCATTTATACAATATTATTTTAGTCAATTTTTTAATGTACTTAGACTTTAAATATTTCTTTAATCCCAAAAAAACATCGATTAGCAGCAGTAATTCTGCTATGAATTTCAACAAATATATTATTTTGTGTATTAATTTCCGAACCTAGGTATATAAACTGCTTTACAGTCTCAAATCTATAACTGCCTATTTCTAAGAAGGAGTGATTATATTCTGATTTTAAGCAAAGCATATATTTGGTTTTAGTTTTATTAATGCTCAAATTCATCTTTTTGTCCTCAGTTTCCAGAGAAATAAATGCTTGTTTTAGTGCATCTAATGTAAGGGGTATAGCATCAATATCATCTGCATATGCAAGCAATTGTAGAGATTTGTTGAAAATGGTTCCTCTAGAATTTAAATTTGCATCTCTAACTATTTTCTCCAGTGCAAGGTTAAAGAGAAGACAGGCCAGGGCATCCCCTTGTCTTAGACCATTCATGATAGTAATAGGTACTCTCTTTACCTCCCATGGCATAAAATGAATTCCACCAGTCATAATCAATCATTGTTACTACCCCTACTACATACTTCTAATAACAACCCCTCCATTCTTGGAAAGCACATGCTATCTATTGACACTTATTTACTTATTGGTATTTCTATGTTAACTGATTCCCAATTCTCCTGTCTTTGGAATATAGGTTTTAAAAGAATTGAAAAAAAAATTATTTAAATCTATGATTTTTTCAAAAAAAATCAACTGATTTAAATCAAGATTTAAAATATGATTTAAATCATGCCAATCCTGCTTTGTTTCTAAAAAATAGAATTCTTTTTTATGTAGAGTGAAAAGCGAGAACTGGTTTCAAACATTTCTGACACACTGGCAACACAAAGTGAAATCCATTCCTTGTTTTTGCTTTTTTGTTTGGCTCCAGTTCTCCAGAGCAACGCTCTCGTCACTGGAGGGTTGCGGGTTCGGAACCCGAACCTGCCTAAGGTCCGTCGTGTTCGTTAAAGGCGAGGGGGCCGCATAAAATGTCTTAGTCACAAAGTTTTCGATTCGTACATCTTGAGGTGGCAGGCTAAGACTAGTGGTCACTCCTCTTAAATGACGAGGACCTACTCGAACATAAGTCGATCTTTCACGCTAGCGCTGTTCTGTTAAACGAAAGACGCACCCCTTTGTCTTTGTTAGACCCCATGGTTCAATCTCATCTGTTGCAGTATTTCTTCCCCGCAGCGTCATTCCGGGACATTCTTAGTTTTGTTGCTTAGCGGAGTGGGTGGCTTGTTCGTTTGTGGAGGTAATATTACTTTTGTCTCGTGGCTGGTTCGTTGTTTTTGAGTTGAATTAAATTTTGTTGACCGCTAAATACGCTAACTGTTTCATTTCCTTATACCTATGTTTGCTAAACTTAATATCTTAGTTTATGTCTTATGTAAGTAACTAGCATATAGCCCATCATATGACGGGATTAGTAAAATTTTTAATATTCCAGAACTGTTAAGTACCCAATGAGGCAGGTAAAAAATGGTTTGTTTTTTGGCTGAGAACTAACTATCTGGTTCACTCTCAATAATTTATTTATCGTCATACTCCTCTAGAGTCTCCCTTCCTGTAATGCAGTTTAGAATCACGTTGAATTCATTCAGTCAAACCGTGTGGTTATGTATAACAAACAAACACACAAAAGAACAAAATTCTTAATTTCCAAATATATATAAATTAAAAGTTAGATATAGCGTCATTCCGGGACATTCTTAGTTTTGTTGCTTAGCGGAGTGGGTGGCTTGTTCGTTTGTGGAGGTAATATTACTTTTGTCTCGTGGCTGGTTCGTTGTTTTTGAGTTGAATTAAATTTTGTTGACCGCTAAATACGCTAACTGTTTCATTTCCTTATACCTATGTTTGCTAAACTTAATATCTTAGTTTATGTCTTATGTAAGTAACTAGCATAT
>CM063498.1:212179717-212197217 GCA_032207245.1 Pardosa pseudoannulata | reverse complement strand
AAATGAGACTCGAAATAATGGCCTTACATGCTCGAAAACGGGGGCAGAGGGAGAATTTCGATGTTTTAAAGACTTGCTTTGAATTTTGCTAACCGTAATTCATCAAAAATCCAATACGGATGCCTCTATCCATTCCAGGTCCAACCGTTTCATCCATTCGAGGACAGATAACTTAGGCTATTATTTTATAGGGTGTACATTTTAGAAGGCGGCCCCTCCCATAATGAGACATTACATTGAAACACGTCTAAACATCACGCCGGCTTAGAAAATCCCTAACATATGTATATGTTTATTCATCTTTATCTACTATTTTATCCTATTTCATTTACTAATAAATGGCTTTGATAGAAGCATACAATTATAAAACACCCATTTATTTTCTTATCACAGTCCAATACTAAATAAAACAAATTTGACGAGATCCTTGTGCTCGTGAAATTAATGTGAAATTGGGTTGCAAAATAAGCGCGGTACACCCTTAACTCTACACCTGCGTTTCCTCTGTTTCGATACTTTTAAAATATATATACAGTCAGTACGAGCTATAGGGTCACCCGCTTATAAGGTCACGCCGCTTGTAGGGTCCGTTTCCTAAAGTCCCGTCTAACTGAATAGGGAACATGTGTTAAAGCGCACCGCTTATACAGTCCTTTTCGTTACTGGTTATAGGGTCAGTTTCGTGTTTTGAACGTGTTTCCGTTTTTTTTTAAAGAAGTCATTGCGAAATCGGAGAGGACCTGAATTCAAGCTTTTATTTTCCTCTTTTCCCGCTTTCTTGTTTGTGTAGACTCATCGTCGGAGTTTCCCACCTCTTAGAATTCTCTTTCCCCCTGGAAAACAAACTTGCATATCTGATTATTTTTAAATGCATTGAACAGGAATATGTACGTATGGACGTGTACTGTACTTTGATTAGTAAAGTAAGCTAATAAATTTTCCCCCAATAAAATATTGCCTATTTTTACTGTTAATTTTACTTCTGGAATTCATTTTTAAAATGTTCTTAAAAGTATAATTATTTAATTATGAGTACTACATTCTGATAGGTGAATATAATCTTGCCACATATCAACAGGGTTGTATTGTCCCGCATATAGGGTCACCCCTCTTATAGGGTCTGGACCGCTGAGATGACCCTATAACCGATGGACACTGTATTAAGAAAAAGCTTTCTACTCGTTCCGTATTACTGAACAATAAGAATTTAATACCTTTCTCAGGAAGTCATTCCCATTTTTCTTTATCAATGCTTAAGCAAAAATTGAATTCTACTGTAGCGTTTGAATTGTCAAATTCCGTCTATACGATATTTTTTATTGAATTTTTTTTATATCCGCCATTTTTTGATGACTAGCCTATAGCCCTTCATAGGACGGGCTATAGGCTAGTAATATTTTCCTTCAGAATTCCTAGAGAACACCTTGTGGTTAAAGGGACTTTCATGGTTGAACCAACCAGTAAATAATATGGAACGAAGTGTCGAAGATATCGAGTTCAATGAGGTCATACTTAAAGAAGATACTTAAATCTTATAATTCAAATGTTTCTGAATGTCGGGAATTCAGTGTGATTTCGAAATTCTCATCGTGGTTAACCCTCTAAGCGGTTCACACGTACAATTCCCCCAAACCGATGATGATTTCATAACGTACAATTTTCGACCACCAAAAACGCTCTGAAAATATATGTAATGTACATTTTTGACAGTGAATTCCTCCATGGAGTTTTGAGGTAGGAGGGTCAGGTTTATTGTTTAGGAACAGCACCCCTCTTTCACTGACATTTCTTGAGGGATGCAACCCTACCCCCTGAGGCACAAAGGCACTGATAGCTTTTCATGGCTTTGTAAATCTATTTCGAAGTATTTCGTTTGCGGTAGCAGATGTATCTCTAATTGCACCCTCTAAATAACTTCCATGACTTTCGTAAAGAAAATATAAATAAGTCTCTCAAATAATATTTTTATTTGTACTTTTAGAATCCATTATTTCTTATGGGATAATATTCCAAACTTGAAGAGCTTTATGTGTATTAAAAATTAACAATTTATAATATCTATTTATATATCTATATATAACCGGGAGAATAACGAGGGTGGGTTTTCCATATTCCATTCTAGTCGACAAAGGGTGAAGGTCAAAATCATAGAATTCTTTGGCCACTGATATCAGCGTATTTTGGAGAATTGTTTTCTAGATGTGTTCCACTCGGAGGGTTAAAACTTTGCAGAATAATCGCGTGATGCATCAGATTTCGAAGGCATTGTTTGAGATCTCATTCAGATAGCTATAAGGACCATTTGTCCACCGAAGAGCTTTCGGAAGATGTAGTAGTGATTGTAAAGATTATTCAAAATTCGGAATTTTCTGATGAGAATTCATGCTTAAGATTGGGAAATCTGTTAAGACCATCCAGTAGACTTCAATACTTTATTACGGGATCGGTAAAATTTTTAAATTTCCAGAATGTTAAAATACCCTATGAGGCAGGTAAAAAAATTATTTGTTTTTTTTTTTTTTTAGCTGAGAATTACCTGCTAAACGCTCAATAATTTGTTTATCTTCATACTCCTCTAAAGTCTGATACCGTGAGTGCAGTTTAGAATTATGTTGAATTCATGTAGAAAGATAATTCAAAGTTTTCTTAGCTACGTCGAAATGATCGTTCAGTTCTTCCCCATTTTTTTTTATACATTCATTAATGGAAGTAAAGGAACGAAACTGCCATTTCCCCTACACCCTAGTGGTAGATAGAATTTGCCGTTAATACCGGTGACACAATTTTCATTGCAATAAAAAGTAATCGATGATTATATCTAAAATTATCACATATGTACATAATTATTAAGAAAATTATTAACGTCCTATCTAAGTTCAACGATAAAATGCATGAAAATAACGCAGATTAAATTTAAATAATTTAAAATAAGAAATCATTAAATGAGACGATTAAAGGAATGACGTCATAATGCTAGAAAAGTGTTATTTTTACCTCTTTATTATAAGCCGAACGATGGCCGAATGGTTAGGGTGCTGGCTTTCGGAACAGGAGTTCGTGGGTTCGAATTCCACTATGGCATGGATGTTCGTAGTCGTTCGGAATCGGCTTTAAGCAGTAGGTCCCGGTCTCATTAGCCCTCGTGTTGCAAAAGTAGACCGTAGCACTGCACAAACCAAACCTATTTATTATGGAATGATCTCCCCAAAGTCTTTTAACGGCTAACCGTGATTATCCCATGGCGCCAACCAATGGTGGGACTCCGTTTAAACAGAGATTAATCGCGGTTAAACGACTTTCGTGACACAGCCCCTTAGTGATAACTTTAATCGCCTGCTCTTAACCGGAGAAAACAGAGCTCGAACTAATGACATTAAATGCTCAAAAAGAGGGAAGGGGGGAATTTTGAGCGTTTTATAGACAACGGTATTTTTCTTTTCGATATGAAGCTTATTTAAACCAATTTATTTTCGAATCGGATCGATCGTTTAGGAGAAGATAAACTTGATTCGCTTTGAATTTTGGTAACCTTAACTCATCAAGAATCTAATATGGATGCCTCTGTCTATTCCAGATTTAACCGCTTCATCCATTCCGGGACTGAGGGACAGATAAGTTAAGCTATTATTATATAGGTATTAAATGGAAATTTTTTAATATTATTATAGATTTCTTCAAAACTCAATTCTCTAGGGTCCTACTTCTGACACATTTGATGGAAAACCTTATCATTATGGTTGACAAAAAAGCAAAAGCTATTAATAACTCTTACTTTATGTCGTTGTCAGTCTACAGACAGTGTCAGATAAATAAAAAAAATTTAAACAAGCTTTCCTGTTTCTCTTTATAAAAAAAGTTCTTTTTACAAACAAAGGGAATCCAGCAAAGCTCAATTGGTAAGTATAGAAAAGAAATGCTGGAAATTCCATGTATTTAACCGTAATAATTAAAACTGATATGATGAGATGAAAAATATAAAATCTGTCGTATAAAGTTGTCTAAAGGTGGTATATCCATTAACATAATAGCAATCTTCTGTTTTGCTCAGTCGGGGCGATAAGCAGCGAGGTTATTTTGGGCGACCTCAACGGGTTTTGGCTTTCAAACTTAATTTTATAAAAATCAGATGAATTTATTACATTATTTAATTTATACAATTTTTAAGAGCAATAAAACAAATTTACGCTCCAGTATCGAAACCAGTCCCCTATGTTTTCGTGTGCAAAATTCGGCCGGCAGTCAGAAAGATGTATTTTATTGAAACCACGGCAGTAACAAAAATTGGGTATTGAAGAAAATTATTGGAACATTTTACCTCTCCTAAGTGAGCACTTATTCCCTATACTATCAATTACTGGATTTTTACAAAGGGGGGAAGGCATTGAACCCATTTCGACTCCGTAGGAAAGGTTGAGAACCACGAGGCTAAGTGATGCACCCACTAGGTTTGGCTTGGAGCGCTACGACCTACTCTTTTGCTCACGAGGGCTCATGAGACCGGAACCTAATGATTAAAGTAGATACCAAACGGCTACAAACATCCAAGCCAGAGTGGGATTCGAACCCACGAACTCCGGTAAGGAAGAGTAGCGCTCTAACCAATTCGGCCAGCGTTCGGCTATGCGTCTACAAGAAATACATGGTGGTAGGATAGTTAGTCAAGTAGTGGAAAGAGGGTGGTTGGTTTGGTGCGCTATGGTCTACACTCTTGCTCACGAGGACTCATGACCTACTGCTTAAAGCAGATTCCGAACGGCTACGAACATCCAAGCCGAAGTGGGATTCGAACCCACAAACTCCGGTAACGAAGAGCATCGCTCTAACCGATTCGGCCATCGGTCGGCTTTGCATCTGCGAGAAATACGTGGTGGTAGGATAGTCAGTCAAGTAGTGGATAGAGGGGGGGTTGTTGGTTTGGTTTGGTGAGCTACAGTCTACTATCTGGCTCCCGAGGGCTCATGAGACCGTGACCTACGGTTTAAAGCCGATTCCGAACGGCTAAGAACATCCATACCAGCAGCGGGATTCGAACTCTACCGAAGTGCAGATCTCTACCATTCGCCCATCGTTCAGCGTAGGAGAGACAGATATTATACTGTACTTAATACTTCAGGACCGGCCCTGAATAGGACCATCACATTGGAAACAATTATTTAAGAAATTACAAAAATTCGAAGAAAAAAATTCATCCTTATCCGAGTTCAAAACAAAAAATAATCGCCAAAGCGTCGAATCCATTTCAACGATTAACTGGACTACCTATTTTATGAATATTTATAAGAAACCAACCTTTTTTCAATTAAAAGGAGGACATAAGTAAATTCAGTAATTACTGTCGTGGAATCCGAAACCGGAGCTATATTTTTGGCATTGGATCGTGTCTGGTAGAGTGGCCTCATTTACAAATTAAGCTTAGACACACTTGTACAGTGGATACCTTCTTTAAAGTTCGCCACTTAGAATGGTTGCACACACCGGATTTTTGTACCGAGAGAAAAATTTACCGTCGCTGCTCAACGAAATCAATAACGTTGATTGGTTGATTTCGTTTCGTTAATCGGCGAAGGTAAATTCTCCGCTCAGTGTGCAACCAGCCTTAGGTGCATTAGCGAGGCAATATTCTATTTCTGAAGGATATCGCTTCGTTTGCGGGCGACGCTGCAATCCCAACTCAACGTAAGAATGTAAACTACATGCACGGCAAATACCTTCAAAGACAAGCTCAAATTTTTGAGCGCTGATCTAAACGTTGGAGGGTCAGGTTGTACCGTTCTAAAATAAAAGCGGTATTTTTTAGTAATAATAGAATTCCGCCCCCTCCTATACATGTATGGGGAAGATTGGTTTCCTTTGAAGGCAGTGGCGTGCTGTTTTCATACAGGGTGTGCAGAGAACATGGATTTTCGTATAAATCTTTAATTATTGAGACATCCGAGTTCTCCATTCTGAAACGGGTTATTTATTATGAATATAAGTTTAAAGATTACAATAAATAAAATATTTACCTACGAGTAGTCGAGTTATAACTATAAAAACAGCTAGACTTAGAAGAATTCTACTAGCACTGAAGCGAAAATCATGTCTTTTGTTGTATGGTATCGTATCGGCGTCGAAAAAGCAACGCTTCGGGCTTCTACGAAAAACTAGTTCAGCAAACGTAGCTCCACATGGCGCCCGCCGCTGCGGTGCCTCATCCAGATCCTCATGGGTGCCGACAAACCGAACGTCTATTCCACGTGCAGAGGATTTCACTGCACGCTGGCACAATAGAACGAACTGTTTCTTGTTCGGTCAGTAGATTAAATTATATTTAGGACTGTTCTGTTAAAATTCGTTTCTTTAAAACAAAACAACATTGTTTTTCAGCTAATTATTTCAATAAATATAATACATCACCGAAATTAATTTACTGCTCTAAAACATTTCACTTTATATTGATGAAATACTTCTTTTATATTTCCATGAAAACAAAATCTTACAATATATAAATTTAAACATGAACCGTCTGCAAAATCGTATGGTCAGTTAACCCCTTCCGGTATGATTTAATAATGAAAAACTGTGCATGAAATAACCATTTAATTTTTATTTAAAAAACTTGTTTCATTTTACAATTCTTACATATTCTTAATTAAAATCCACTTTTTACATAGTGTTAAATAATATCAGAAACAGTAAAATTAAGAAACTATCAAAGCAAAACATTAATAAGGTATACAGATAATAGTCTTCACGCTAGTGGTAATTTTCAAAACAAAGTGCAAAGGAATTCTTAATTGTTTACACCGCCAAGTAGTCTCACTTTTAATTGGATTCTTGTAACACACACGGCATTTCTTAGTAGGTTTTCTTTTATTCCGACTCATTCATTTGGCAATGACTTGTACCAAGTAAACAATATGCAATAGTGACTTGGGATTTTCACAAGTGATAAAAGTGTTGCCAAATTCAGTACACTAGAAATTTTAAACTAAATTAATTATCATATTTAACAGTAACTTTAATCGCATGACGAGTTTAGCTCGTCATTGTGCGGTATGGAATGAAAAACTAATGACGAGCTAGACTCGTCATTTTACCGGAAGGGGTTAATCAGTTAAAAAATTAAAAAAAAAAAAGTCCCCACTCTAATACACCGTTTAATAAACCGTACCTTCGGATGATTCTGAATGTTAAGTGCAGGAAAAATAGCTGCACTTGCCTCAGTGCCATAGTATGCTGTTCTTCTCCAGTAGCCCATACATATAAAGCGCGATTTTCAACTTAGTGCGCAGTGCGTACACATTAGAAGTTCCTATGTTCGTTTGCGTGGTGCAGCACCTAGTACCGCACGCACTGCGAGAATACAAGCAAGCAAATCAACATAATATTTGAATATATTATAAATAATATTTATTATATACCATATAAAGATGGGTAGACATAGGTTCAGAAAACTATTGTCCCTCATAATTTTGCCAGGGTGTGCAGTGCACACCCTGCACATATGGACCGCACGCCACTGTTTGAGAGAGAGGTAAAGTACGTGGGCATTTACTTGGGTAGCCGACTCACCTTGGCCAAAAACTTTTACAACGGATTCCGCTTAATGGTATCCCGGTTCATGTTATCAATATCGTATTGTTATCGAAATCACTGGGTCCCGATTTTCTCTATTCATTTGTATGTTAAAAGGATCGCTTTATGGGATCATTACATCTGTTAACGTTATCAGTTTTCGAACCTCATTTTAACTGGCAAAGGAATATTCAGGAGGAACCCATTCTTTTTTTTCTTTCGTTCTTGTTTGAATTTCCGAGAATTCTCCCTCTTCCACCTAGGGAAATGGGGAATAATCAAAGGAGTGGGGTATGACACGTTCCTGGAATTTTTCAGAAATCGCACACTGCTGGTGGTCAATGGATGTCAGATAAGCAGAAGGCAACTCATTATTATCGGACTTAAGAAGGAGCGTATTCCCATTTTATGCCTTGCTCGCTTAAATGGAGCAGAAAGCTAAATGATTTAACATTAAAAGAAAAGATCGAAATTTTAAATCGTTCTGACAGGTTAATAAAAATGAGTCATGATGCAGTGCAGTCTAACATTTGTCAGTCTCTATTCTGCAAAATTTTGAATAATCGGGTTGAACTTACGAGAAGACATAAACAGAATGAAAATACGGAGTGAAACAGCTACTTGGAATCGAGTTTCTGCTAAAAACCATTAGAAAATGCCTCACCTACGAAGGATTTTGCGAAAACAAATGACCAAAAACCTCAAGAAATGATAGAAATCCTTCGGATAAGACCCCTAAAGAGTTCGAGTCATGGGTGAAAGTGGATCAAAACATTCCAGTAGCTTCCACATTAACAGATTGTCATAGGAAACAGTTTTAGAGTCTTCCGTAAAGCAGGAGGGTTGGCTGAATTAATATTGAGGATCTGTTTTGAATTTAGAAGAATACCATAGTCAGAATGCATAGAGCTAAAAAACCTCTGTATCAGATATAAAAAGAATCGATGTCATTTTACACAGCGAGCTTTAAAAGATGACTTTTATTCATTGTTGCAATGAACACAATCGCCTCCAAACATTCTCACTAAGTTAACATTCCATAACAAACTTTCATATATCCCCTGGTCAGTTTCACATTATTATATGTGAACATGGATTAGTTAAATTTAAAAATCTAAAAGTAGCTTTTTTACAAAAGAAAATCATGAAAGGACAATTTTTTCCATATTTATAAAAAAATATGCAATTATTTCTTGGCATACATTATCTTGACAATATTATATTAAATGTGTTATAAACTTTTAAAAAAATACGTACTGTGCAGGATCCATTCCAAATTCTGAGTAAATATTTTTGAAATCGGAATACTAACCCCGACTCAATACTGCATGCTTACAGCGGCGCCTAATCGTGTTTGGCTTGAATAAGTGGCACAAAACAGCAACAGGTAACGACGGGGTGACCGGAATTCGATTTTGGCCTGGAAATCGATTGGCTTGTTAATCAAACTCGTCCACTGATTTGCAAAATTATTTTTTCTTAATCTCGTCAAAGATGAAAAAGAGAATTCCCAATTCAATGCACCCCCCTCCCTTTTTTTTTTCTTTGTACCGATATCAGTTGAATCGTGATTTTTCATTTGAAGGTGGCGGTCAACGTCTGACGTCAAAATTAAAAGCATCAACAGTTTTCTGGCCCTTACTTTGGACGTTGCGGTTCGATTCGAAGCTTCGTTGTGAAGTCAGTTTGATGTCAACCTGCGGACATTATGCGAGGAAACTATCAAGCTGACGTCAAAGTGACGTCACAACGAACGTTCGAACCGACTCGCAACGTCCAGAGTAAGCTCCTCCGAGAATTTTTCCCGTCTGGAGAAGCTTTCTTGCTGAGTCGGAAATATTACTTAACATATTTAAAAGCTTAAAAAGCATTTATATGCTTGGAAACAATAACTGTTTAAGTGATTGCGTTTAATATTATAGCTTGAGATGAAGAAGACGAACGTATTGTTCGAGCTATTCTTTAGCACGACGGGAGTGGCAGCGTAGTCACTCCAACACGTTCTTGGTAGTCATTATAACGCGATTTTTAGTCAGTCTTCCCGCGTTTAGTTCATGGTTGCATCGAGAGACGGATAAAATTAATATTGCAATTCCAAGCGCGATCCATTTTTTTCTTCGTTTTCGAACAGAGAAATACAGCTATCCAAATGGAATCGATCGTCAAGTGTTTCACGTGGTATATTGGTGACGTTCGCTTGTGGTTTCCTTTGGACACGTACTCTGTGAGGAGCCCAACCTATTCGTTGGGCGATTCCCAGTGCAAGTTCTGTTTGCAGTTCGTCAACGACAAGCTGGCAAAGCGGGTGAGCGTGTTTCTGTGCCGCTGTCCCGACGCCGAACCCGGGCAGGTCGAAATGCTCGTCTCTGTCGTGCTGAAGACGGTGAGTGGACGCATCGTCAGGTCGTCGGCGTTTAAAACTCCTTTTTCACAGGAGGAATACGAAGATTTGGCCTTCGCTATCGACAACGAATTTTTGTTAGAGCTTTTGGAGGTTGAACTCGATAAGGATAAGGTGGTCGTTACTTGCGAATCCACCCTTCTTGAACCCACGTTTACCTTCTTAAATGAACATATCAAACTTTTGTCTGCCGACTTGCTGAAATTACGAAGAGACGGCCATTTTTCCAACGCGTACCTGCTCGCCTCGGAAGAACGTATCCCAGTACATAAGGAGATCGTGTGCAGCCGCTCCCCCGTCCTCGAAGCGAGGTTAAAAGACAACGAATGCTGTCGTGAGAATTTCCCCGCGGCAGTTCTAAAAGTAGTGCTCGACTACATGTATTCCGGTAGCTTCAGCTTGAAAGAACTCGACGCTCGCGGTGTCGAGCAGTTGTCCGACTGTGCCTTGCATTACGAGATTCGTGACTTGGCGAAGTTGATGGCTCCCAAGAGGACGTTCGTCACCAGTTTGGTGCACACCAAGACCGAAACACACGCGCTTCTATTCCCAAGCATCAGCGAATTGTGCAAAAGCCGTCATTCCGTGGAACATCATAGGATTAAAATGCAGTTTAACGAAGCCGTTGAAATGAGTGTGAAGCTAGTCTTTGAAGATTACAACAAATGTGGGATGATACGTTTAGAAACGACGTTCTGGAACTTGGTCGATGTAAAAAACATTTCCTTTCGACTCATCATGCTCGATCAGTCCCGTGCCTCTATACTTGTCAAGGAGGAAGTTTTGGTTGTTACCAGTGAAGAAAAATTATGGCTTTCTCTGAAGTTTGGATCTGAAAGCCTGTTCGCGAGAAGAATTTCAGTTTTACCAAACGACGTTCTCGCTTTGAATTTCGAGATAAAATTTCAGCTATCTGGACAAATTCATATATCGGACCCAGACAGTAGCTGCGTGTCGACGAGCCACGAGGCAAGTATAGCTCTGGTCAAGAACATGACATCTGTAATGGAATCTAAACTTTGTGCTGACGCTTTTTTAGTGCTATCTCGCACTCAGGAGAGCGGTATTCCCCCGTCTACCCCTATAAGCGTCCATAAGAGCATCCTGTCTGTTCGTTCTCCTGTTCTCAAAAACATGTTAAGTACAAGTCCAAACGCATACTTATGCCTAAGTGAATGGATGGCGAAGAACCTTGTGCATTACGCGTACACGGGATGCTTGCTCAGTGCTGCACCTCACACCCTTTTGGAGCTACATGCTGTTGCCGAGTACTACGGCATGCATTCCATGAAACAAGCATGCGAAGAAGCAGCTTCAAAGAAGGTACTAAACCTTAAAAACGTCTTTTCCATATACTTGATTGCTATTCGTGGAGAAATACACGAATTGCAGAAACTCTGCAAGGATTTTATAGAGAGAAACATGGATTTGATTATTGGTAGTTACAGATGGGAAAATCTGAGAAAAAACAAGACTGCTTGGAACGAAATAAGACGGTACATCCCGATTGGATGATTTTGATGAATGGTTTTGTAATTTAAGCATTTAATATATTTAACTTGGTTATATACAGTGATAGATATACACATGGAATCTTGGTCAGATTCGTACAAAGTTAAGGAGCATATGGTAAGTGTATATGTTTGTAAAGCCTAAAGTGTTAGACTTTTGTTAATGTAACAAACCGGCCGAAATCGGTACATTTAACTTTAGCTTTTAGTTGTTCGATTTCAATATATTAAGCTTGAGAAACTGTTAAGATGAAACTTTTGTGGAATTCGGGAAAGTAACAAAAGCTGTTTTACTTGTACGTTTATTAAAAGTAAAGTACTGAGTTTTTTTAAACTACGAATATCGCTGATATGTTGACTAGAATGTTTTCCAACTAAGTATGCGATTCATCTGGGATAATTCGAATATTTTAGGCGTATGCTGTAATATATACTTGCATAGAGTTTTTGCGGACTGATTTTATTAGAAAATCATAATTATAGTTCAAAGATGGTCTTGGATAGTCGTAATGATAGAAATTTCAAACCTATTTGTGCAGTACTTTGACTGGAGCAGCTTTTGGGTAACTGAGGTATTGCATGATACGAATACTGCAATAACGGGAGGTTTAGTAGACCCTCTGCTTCAAGGTATAGTCAATCTAGAAATTTCGGAAACGTTAATATTCATTTCCCTTTCCCACGGCAATAAAGTTTCGCAGCGTTGTTACTCTTTTATTTGACTTGAAATTTTTTAAATTGCGACAAGCTATAGATTTTAAACCAATTGCGACGTTTTTATTAAAAACTTGTGTTGTTGTTTATATGTTTTATGTAGCTTATTTTAGTGTTTGTTCAGTTGTGAAGCTGTTTTAATTATGAAATGTAGCAACTATTTTATAAAGAAAAGACTATCCAACAAGCATTGACATGAAACATTAAAATGAAGAAAAACATCCTGGAATTGTATGACTTATGTCCATTTCTGTGTCTGTAATTTATGTTGAATCAGTAGCTATTCCAGTGTGAAGTTATAAATTGTTAAACTTGCTACTTTATGCATGATGTGTTGATTTTAAAACTAAATAAATGCACTTCGGTTGACTAAATTTCTTTTTCGAACGTTCTATGCGTTAAATTATAAACAATAACAGCCTTTATAACTTGGAATGGAGTTGTTTGATTATGTCAACGTTTTTCACTTGATCTTAATCTCGTACTTTCAAATGTCAGTTCTTTAAAATAGTTAATTTTTATCTACGAAAACACTTTAAAACGAATTTTTCAAAGTTTTTAAATTTTTAGTTTTTTCCAAATCTGAACATTTGAGACTACATACGTCAGTGGATTGACTTTAGTTTTACCATGTATTCTTAAAGCGACAAATATTTAAATAACATAAGTGTTTTTAAAATTGGCAAAAGGATTAAGTAAGAACCCTTTTCATCGGAATAAAATAGAAACTAAATATTTATCCTTAACAATATGTAAATCGCAGTTTTCTTTTTTACTATTTTCTCTTTTGATTTTGCAGATTAATAAAAGTGAATTTAATTTCTTGCCCATTGAGTCTGCATGCTAGTTTCCAATTCTCTTAGTTTATTCTAAAAATTTATTTTTTCTGTTAACAATACTTAAAAGTATAAACAGGTAACCGCTAACTTGCTTTGGAAATTTTTAACAAACACAAATGAGAATCTAATTTATTAGTTTTATTGGTCTATAAGACACGTTCATAACTTTTATGAAGTTTTATTTTGATGGGTGGTGAAATGAAGTAGGAAGTACTTTCAAAATGGTCCATATTTAACATTTCCTGAATTGTTTTTTCACTTCAAAATTCTCACTATTTTTGCAGCTCGCACTATCGTAATGCAGATCGTCTCATCTTATCCTTTTGGGCTCAAATTTTGTTTTTAAGGCGAAATAAATTTTTGTTCCATTACATAACATATATTCTAAAAGACCTAATATCGTTTTATTTTATGTATGCAAACAAATTCGAATTTAGGGCAAACATCCCGAATTCAGTTAAACAACTTTTCTCTGGTCCCGGTGATACCCTGTGGGGAGGGGAAATGGTACATTAGTTAAGACTTTAACCCTTTAATGGCCAAGTCATTTCTGCCGATTACATTTCGGAGCCTATCTTAAATCTAAGTTAATATGGACTGTTCAGAACGAAATAAATTTGAAGATCAAACAATTTTGAATACTAGAGCATGTCACGGTAGTGATCAGTTATCGTTTTAAACATAGTGACATTTATAAAAAAAAAGAAAAACTTCCTGAAAAATTTATTTGATATTGCAGGTAAAATAAGCGCTGCAAAATGCTGTAGTGTAATGGAAAAAGCAAATTTGTCATGATCTCAGTCTGTACCTGCCGAAAAAGTAAATTTATGAGCGCTGATCGAAAAATCATAAAATCTAGATCTAAGTGAAAGAAATATAAATAATAGAAATTACTTGAAAATTTCGTAAATTGTTTATAAGATTGCCCATTACCTACTCTCAAAAGGAAAATTTGTTCTATGAAAGCATAAAAACACTAGAAGCTATTTTTTAGCAGTATCTAAAATGATACGCCAGGCATTAAAGGGTCAAACTATTTTCTTTCTCTCAAATGACTAATTAGGTCAAATCGCTCCAATTATGACTTTCAGGATTTAACGATTTAGTTATCGGCGGTTTAAGGACTCGCTTATAGTCAGGCGTTCTAAACCCTACCCCTAGTATTTTCAACGTATGCAGTGCAAGATTTTTAAGATATCAAAACGAGCAGTTCTGACGATATTCCGCAAGGCTTCCGAATTAAAGAACTTGTTTGTATGGAAGGGTGTCTTAACCTGAAACATTATCGATTTCGCATTGCAAGATTGTTAATATTTGTATAGATTGCTAGTTTTTACGGCAAGAGTTAAAAGATCTTATTCCACCATGGAATATCTAAACATTTATTAGTATTAATCACATCCAAGATAGCATGTAAGCTGGTTGAAAGGTTTTCATTTCCTTGTCAGACATTGACACCTTAAACGTTTACATTTTAGCATTTTAATAACGTTTACGTAACATTAGAAATAAAATATTACATCCTGTAACCTTACAGCGATGTTTACGTTGACAAGATTTACTTAACATTGTGAATAAAGCAGACTGTAGCGCTGCTCTAAACCAAGCTAAAACATAACATTTTTTTAACGCAGCTGTAGATAAGGCACTAAATGCCTTTATAACAAATCGAGGCTGTTGCCCCTTTAGCACAACCCGAGGAGGACGTGTCCTTTAAGGCAGTGGTGCGCAAACTAGGGGTCGCTAGAAGTTTTTTGGGGGTCGCCAAATTTTTATGAAATGCATTATCCCTGCATGCTGCATACCATACAGTGTACATATAAAGAGTGAAGCGCCGTCACTCACTGTTTAATTGCAATTTCATGCTGTCCACTCTTTCTTTGACCGTAATGCGTAATGTATGGAAAGTGTGAAGACGCAAGTTTTTCACTCCGGTAGATAGCGCCATCTTCACAGTAATTTGCCAGGTTTCGTGATCCATTTTCCTTTGACATATGCAGTTCAACTCTTCAAATTAGTGAAAAAGAGCAATTGATAGATCTAACTAGTGATTATACTCTTCGAAATCAATTTAAGATTCAGCCTTGGCAAAACTTTTGGCTATCCGTGGAAAAACAATATCCTATTTTATGCAATAATGCCATCGGAGTGTTAATACAATTTGCATCAACGTATTTATGTGAAACTGGATTTAGCAAACAAGTTTCAATAAAAACTAAATACCGCTCGCGTTTAAACTCTGAAGATATGCAAATTACAATTAGCAACATACATCCGAACATCGATGAGATAATTAGAAACTTGCAGCCATATACATCTCATTAAAGGGCAATTTACTGATTTTTGTGTTATACAAAAAGTATTTTCTTGAAATTATAAATAAAATTAATATGAATCAAATATGTTTTTATTCGAGGAAACGAAACAAATGCGCGAAATATACATGGTATTTGTGAATATTTATCTCTAAGGATAGCCAAAATTTTTCTCTCTATAAAAGGGGTCGCAGGTGAAAAAAGTTTGCGCACCACTGGTTTAAGGTATGCTACGGACTCGAGTCTCATTTTCCAGCTCATAATCTAGACGCAGGTACCAAGCAAAAGACCTCCAGGCTTGACCATGAACCTACTTTACGTGCTCCAGTCACCCTTAACGAACACTCGAGCCCCGAACCTTTCACTTCCGAGATCGCTGCCTGGCACTGAAACATGATATTGTGACACGGTTTGTACAATATCAAACAAATAGCCCATTTCCTTCGTAATCCTTTTCTGGAAAAAGATTTTTTTAAGCCCTTCACTGTGGTTGACACTAGTACAGAAGAAACTTCTCCTCAAAAAGTACTTAGATTTTTCATTATACAGTGAACTCCGCTTAATGGGATCACTGTGAAACACCGTGATTTTGATGACAATAACCGATTCATAACAATAAACGATATGCATAATTAGATAAATTTACCCCCCCCCCTTAATTCACATGAACTATTTACGTACTGTATATTATTTTTTAAAACATAATTGTATACATAATTTTAAAAAATTGACTGTCTACAGTTTTTTCTAAGAATATACAAATACATGATGAGAAAGCGATATCTCTCAGCCATTTACATTTCTAGCAAAGGCAAATAAATTGAAATACCGAATAAGTGATGGCTATGTAAAGTGACGGGTCTATGCTTTTAGCATTTCGACATCGAAGATGCATTATTTTAGACATTATTATTGGTGGGTTGACACTGTGGTGTTACCACTGGTGGTGTATCACTGTGGTGTGTTGTGACGGTAGCAAATTTCTGAGCCGTAGAATACTCGTTTCTGAGCTAACTCTTATTTTCCCCGAAAATGGCTCCAATGCGTAATGTGATAGATACTCGAGAGTCCACTCCACTTTATTCCAAAAGCTCATAAAAAATGCACTTACAACGTTTCTTCCCCTATCCAATGAGAGATTGACGTCCTTCTCTCCATTCAAAGATGGCTGCTTCGAAAAGCAAGAAACTGGTAAAAAAAAAAAAAAAGAGAGCTGACTCATAAGCAACAAAGGCTGTCTATTAAACATGAAAAGCACTTAAATAAGATTTTAAAGTGGGAGAAATCGCAGAACTTTTTTTTTTAATTTGCTAGTTTTTTCTTGGACTAAAGGACAAGACAATATATAAATATATTTATATTATACATATATGTACATACACTCAAACCTGTTTTGGGGCGGTCTTTTTTTGTGCTTTTTTTTTTTTTTTTTTTTTTTTTTTTTTGTGCGGTGAATAAAAATTTCAATCAAATTAAACATAATTGACGAAGTTATCAATAAAAAGAGTCAGTAGGATTGATCGGTCATTTAGTTTTTTCGATTTTTTATATGAGCAGTCCATTTCCAAAACAATTAAATTACGTAACAGATGTTACTGATGGGCAAGAAGAACCTGATCCTATGATAGCAGATAAAATCTATGCAGGATAAAATCTATGCATTTTCTTGCAATCGATGCCAATTCTGAAAGAACTTCAAAATTCCAAAAGGAGCTTCAGTCGTGCCTATCTGGCTACCGGGACATATACAAGCGTCTAGTGCAGAGGTAGGCAACGCGGCGCCATGGCGCCCCCGATCGATTTTTAATGCGCCCTCGCTGGACTAATGTAAATGTATGATAGCCAGAGCGATTTACTTACTCTTGTCAAACGGCGATATACAGCAAGTAGTCAGTTGAGTTTAGGATTGTGCATAGATTAGCAGTTTGCTAACCTTGATCTTATCTAATAACACGCACGTATTTTTTGTTAGTGTGTGATCGTATTTCGAATAGACCACGCGTAGACCGTGCATTTAAAACTACCAAGTAATCCGAAATAATTCTTTTCTTTCAAAACCTTTCATGGATAAATGTAAAAGAAAAAGAACATATTATTTTAACGATGAATGGGAACATCTATATTGTTTCGTTGATTACAAAGGGAAGTGTGTTTGTTGTGTAA
>CM063498.1:212114717-212174717 GCA_032207245.1 Pardosa pseudoannulata | reverse complement strand
CATGAAAAATGATCCGCTAAATCAGTGAAAGTCATAAAAAGTCATGGATTTGAAAAATTTTATTTTGGCAGATACCCTGTATGTATATATATATATATATATATATATATATATATATATATATATATATATATATATATATATATATATATATATATATATATATATATATCTGTATTGTAGCATCACGCTACTATTAAACTATTTTTATTTGTTTGTGTATTACGGCTCACTCTGAAGTCAGTCGAAATTGTTCTTGCTATTTGGGGGGTCCCCATGCCTCTATTCTCTCATCTAGAAAAGACAAAGATAGGGGTGTGGAGTGACGTCAGGAGGTCCAAGCGTCGATTGGTGTGGGAGAAGACGCTGAGAGATGTTGTCTGGCGGGCGAGGACGAATGAGCCTTGCCGAGAATGTAAATGATGTAAATATTTGTATATACCAGAATAAATTCTTCTTTCTTCTCCACCTCGCTTGTGTTCGATGTGTCAGCTTCATGAGGCCTTTGAAGAACCCTGCTCGACCATAACGCTACCAAGTTATCTATTTTAGAGCTGTGACGTTACAGTGTTTAATGTACATTTTTATGGTTTTATTATTGTTGTTGTTGTTGCTTTCTGCACACCCTGCATGAACACCTACCGCACGCCACTGAATTAGGGGATAATTAGACTGGAACTTCGACTGTGACCAGTGGGTATGGTTAACAGCAACGCATAGTTTTCAGCATATCAATCATTTTCTGTATCCTCTGTACATTTATATGAATCATAATTTTCAATTCAACAAAGCTTTTTTCAAGTAACAATGCTGTTTCAAGATAATTTATTAATGCTGGACTTGGAAACGTATATTCACAAATAGTCTAGAGTGTAGGAGGGTAAAAAATCGTATTGGAAGTGGATATCTTCCTCGCTCTAGTAAACTTAGTCTCTTTCATAACATTCATAATTTGCAGAAGGGAGAGGAAAATTGGCAGCTTTCCCATGTGGCGAGTTTGGCATGTATCCCGAGAGGCAGAATCCTTCATTAGACTACTACGTCGCTAGAACATATTTTCAGGTTACGTGGTTGATTTTTCAATATGTCGTACGCATATTGTCTTTAAATACCCAAATCCTAATGTAAATACAGTGGCCTCCGTTTAATGGGATCAGTTTGGAACGCCGTGATTTTGGTAACAATAACCGATTGAGGACAATAAACGATGTACAAAATGAGATCAATTTACCCCCCCCCTTTCATTCACACGTGCTACATTTCAAAACAAAATGAAAAACACACACCTTATATTTACGTACTGTATATTATCCTTTAAAACATAAGAATTGTATACATAATAAAAATAATTGATCCTAACTGAGTCTGTGCGACCCAGTCAACGTTGGCACTCACAGCTGGTTTTTCTACCATTGGCATTGGACTTTCGTTGTGAATAGGAAGAGTTCCGTGAACACGAGTGTTATTGATAATGAAGTTCTGATTTCCTTAATACGAGAAAGACCTATTTTATGCGATAAAACTCTGGAAACTATAGGAAAAATTTAAAGACAAAAACGCTACTCGTAAAGTTTGCCTTGGATTTCGAAACGATTTCGAACAATTGGAAGAAAAAGAGAGAAATGAATTTGATAACCCTATTTTCTCCCATACCAATACACCCAGTGGCAAAATACTTTTTAACAGTGTTCAACGGAAGTTGCGTCTCGTAAAAATAGTCTGCAGACTGTAAAAATAGTCATTTTTTATAGTCTTCGCGACTATACAAATTTTCGTATTTCTGCTTATTAATGAAACATGCAACTTTTCGTAACTGTTTCCTATAGAATTAAGGATTGTAAATATTTTTAGAATTTAAACGTAAACAGTATAAATACGAATGGTAAAATTTTGAACATAAGAAAAATCGATACGAGTCAATTTCGATCGAGTTGAGTATTTGACCTATCAATATTTTTCTCCCACTTCCAGCCAAAATGCCGTAATTTTGAAGGCCAGGACCAATATGTAGGGGTAGTTTGGCCCTATAGAGCGAGTCCTCTGTAGCAGCACAAGTTTGACACTGCACGTCGACGGACATTTTCTAGCCCTGTGTGTCAACGTTGATTTCGTTGATCGGTGACGGTAAACAATCCTCTGTGTGTGCAACCAGCCTTATTTTCATACTTTTGTTCTGTCATGACCGTTCAAATTTATTTTTCGCTGTTTTCTAATGCCTGTTGTGAAATTTGCTCCAAGTGTTCATAAAGGTAAGTTTCGACCTTTGCACAGAAATCCCTTTTTCGTGACCGGGACCCTTTTCTCCTGCTGCCCATTTTGATCTTTGTTAATAATGAGTAGGAATGACGGAAAAGATCATGAACCGTATGCGTAGTCTCGACATCCATCAGCATGCAGTACAGCAAAAAGTGAAAATCGTAAGTAACTTTCTATTCTTTTGCAATCAAATTAAACCACACGAATGGTTTCATTTCTTCAAATAAACCCATAAAACGTTATATTTTGATTTCGGGTTCTCTGGCAATGCAGATAGTTGGGCACCATCGCATACGTCACGATATATCCTCGTTAACACTTTAACGTGGGTTGCGCTCGACGGTATATCGTCGTTCGACGATTTAAAAAAAATTGATCAGTAGGTTCTCATTAGTCTTCGTATAGAATGATGGTAGACTGCGGCATTCTAAACCAAACTATAAAGGGAAAGCATTTAAGAATTGTTTTTAAAAGGATGTGGACTCTGTTTTGTAGCATGTTCTGTAGTATCGATAGTCGGTGTGTTTTCATTTAGAAGTTATATTTTAAGTCCATAAAATGTTATATTTTAAGTCCGGATTCTGTCGTATACGCTACGATATATCCTCGTTAACACTTGGCATGCGAGTATACTTCACCGCTCACTTACGCGTGCAGGGGGCTTTTTTTCGTCAATCACGCGAAAGATTATTCAGAAAAATCGCAGTCCATCGAAAACTATTTTTTTTAGGAATGAAACTTTCTTTTATTTTACACTTTAATATATACTGTATGATTATTTAACAAAAACAATATTTTTACGAAATCACAAAAATAAACGATTTTTAAAATGAAAGTCTGATCATCTGTCAGCTCCTATTTCTTCATCACTGTCTTTGTCACAACGGCTTATTTTATCCATTTTGTATTCAACAATAAATAAACCAAGCTTCCAATGGACAAAACACGACTCGTTCGTTCTGGAGCTAGGAATTCGATGGAAGACGAAATAAAGCAACAAAACACCGAGTCACTCGACAATCGTAAGTTGTAGAAACAAAAAATGCAAAGCGTTGCATAGCACCGAAAACAACACACATATAATGTCACACATACATATGATTATACGTATTGAGTAGATTTGGGGTGGTGAGCGGGTATCCACCACAAATCTACTCAATACATATTTTTACGTGACCCGCGCACCAGTGACAGACTGCAAAAAACTTAATACGTAGCCCGCACGCAAAGTGTTAACACTTTTATAGTGTGTTGCGATTGGCGATCAAAAAAATTAAGCAATAGGTCCTCATTAGCCTTCGTATAAAATGATGGTAGACTGCGGCTTTCCAAACCAAACTTTAAAGGGAATGCATTGTTTTTAAAATGATGTGGACGCTGTTTTGTAGCGCGTATCGATAGTCGGTGTGTTTTCATTAGGCAGTTCAAGGTCTGATTTTGTACCGAATGACGAAGCAACTACGACGGTTGAGTGTTAACTCTTGTTTTCTCACTCTGTTAAGGAGTATCCTACATTTTACACGGGTCTCTGTACACGACGAAAGTGTGACCTTTGAATACAAAAATTTACGAGTTATTTCAGATCCGTTTCAACTTTTATAAAATGAAGATACTGTTGCTACATGGAACTATAGGCTTCTCGAGGGTGCAAGGGGTGCGCGTTTCATTTTTATGAACGAGAATCTCACTAAGGCGAAAGAACGACCTTGCTCAAAATGGGTCCTCGTCATCTAGAAGCAGAAAACCCACTGGATTGGCCTGCCATCCCCAGACCTCGGAGAACAGGGTGACCACGAGCTTATTTTCCTCCCCCACTCACCTATAACGAACACGGCGGATCTTAGACCCGTTCTAGCCTAGAACCCGCAACTAATTGAAGATTCTTTATAGAAGGGATTAAAATCATTCAAATAATTAAACATTTAGCTAATTTTAATACTGTCGTTTACAAAGCTAGTACGTGTGCATGACGTGCACGCACGAAAATGACAAAGTTTTTAGCGCAGCCGATGGGATAAACATTAACAATAAAATAAGCCAACATTTTTTAAAAAGAATATTTACTAATAAAACTACATTTCTCTCTTCCTTTTCGAGTCTGAGTACAGCTGTTTCAAATGGGTTTAGTTTTAAATGAATACTTCAACCCATATATTGCTATTTAAAACGATCGATTTGCAATAGATTAAAGTCATTTTTAAGGTATTGTTACTTAAAAATTATTCAGAACAAAGGGGGGAAAACCCATCAGTAACAAGGTGTGAAATGTTATATTTTGTGTTGTGTGTTATAAGATGCAATATGTTACAGTTTTGATACGAAAGTGTACTGTCTCTGTATCTCTTTAAATATTATAAACATCTGAAAAATCTTAAGACATACTACCTTAAGTGTCGATTTTGTAAATTTTCACTTTTTAACATTCTTCTAAATATAAGCTATTACATATAATTTGTCCCAACAGGATCTTTAAAAAAGTTTGAACCTTTTTTTACGAATGAAAATTGTATCTCCGTACAACAGTTCTTTAGAATGTTCTCGGCGTTTAGCGCATTTTAATGAAATTCCATATTTGTTTGTACACGTATAGCGTCTATTTATACAGAAACATAACCTGATTTCCCTCATGTTTAATCACTCATTTTTCCAGAATGACTACCTCCATGCATATACAGTGGACTCCGCTTTAGGCGATCCGTTTGGGACACCGTGATTTCTATAACAATAACCCATTAATAACCATAAACGATATGCCAAATTAGATCAATTTATCCCACCCCCTTTAATTCACACGTACTATATTTCAAAATAAAATGAAACCTTATATTTATGTACTGTATATATTATCCTTTGAAACATAACTAAAAAAAACTTATCCATAGTTGACTGTTAGCAATTTTTTCTAAGAATTCGATTGATAAATTATTCGTCATCATTGTGTTTTTTAAAGTCATCAGAGCTGTGTTGTACTCCACGTTTTGGACACTTTCGATGCATTTCTCATTTCAGTACTTGTAGGGGGTGGCTCAGTATCAACAGATTTTTCATCTGACTCATCCGTTTCATCATTCGTCTGTTTTTCTATGACAATCTGACAAACTTCAGATTCTGTTAATGTGGAAGCTACTGGAATGTTTCGATCTACTTCCACCCATGACTCGAACACTTCAGATGTCATATCCGAAGGATTTTCTACCATTTATTGAGATTTCTGGTCATTTTTTCTCAAAATCAAGGCATAAAATGTGAATACGTTCCTTCTCAGTCCCGATAAGAATGTGTTGCCTTCTGCTTATCTGACAAACATTGACCACCAACAGGGTGGGCGTATTTGTGAAAAATTCCAGGAGCGTGTCATACCCTACTCCTTTGTTGATTCCCCGTGGATGAGGAAGAATTCTCGGAAATTTAAACAACAGCGAAGGGAAGTGGAAAAGAATGGGTTCCTTCTGAATGCATTATGAATATTCCTTTGCCAGTTCAAATGAGGTTCGGAAACTGAACCGACGTCACGATCCCATAAAGCGATCATTTTAACATACACATGAATAGAGAAAATCGGAACCCAGCGATTTCGATAAGAATGAGCGATCGCATTAAGCGGAGTTCACTGTCGTATTTCAGCATTTCTGTTTATCTTGTAGGTTATTCGAATTTCACTGAATTTTGGTTTTAAAGTAAACCTAGTTTTTATGGCAAACTCTTTAATACTAGAAATGAGGTTAGGAGTCCTTTTGACCACCCGAAAAAACAACTGAAAAAAACAGAAATAAAACGATTTTAAATCCCATAATATGTAATTGACGTGCATTTCCCAATTCCTATTTAAAATGACTTGGTAATTCATTGTATTTTTAAAATACTGCACATATATCCATCGGATCATGCTACGACTACAAGTGATTCATCAATTTGCATTAAAAAATTATTTCAAATAAATGATTTCACAATCTGAAACTCGTGTTCACTAAAATAAAATTTTTCCTCTACTTCCACGCAGAATGATTCTCTCTTTAAATCCATAAATGAGAAATGTTCGCTGCTTCTAAGTAATTTCATTATACGTGGAGCTGCATGGAATACGGTTTCAACTCTATTAAAGCGTTTAACATTAGAACAGCGGTCTACCAAAAACTGACCCCGATTAATAGGAATCCGTGTTGTTATTCACAAAATATGGACTGGGAAGAGTTTTTTGGACCCATCCCGCTATTCTAGTGTTAAAATACTCCAAATTACACAAACGTCTTATGAATTAATGTAGTTGATATGAAAAATCTTAGTAATGTTTTAAATTGATGACAGAATTCATGTATATACAGTGAAACCGTTCTGAGAATATTTGGCCGCTCAGAGGGGGGAGGGGCGCTCTGAAGGATTTTATTATAAGATAATTGCTATAATGCGTAAAATACACAAGTGTGCCATATATTCCTTATTTAAAATGATATTGGTTTGGTTTGGAGTGCTACGGTCTACTTTTTGCAACACGAGAGCTCATGAGACCGGGACCTACATCTTAAAGCCGATACCGAATGGCTACGAACATCCATGCCATTGTGGAATGCGAACCCACGAACTCCAGTACCGAAGGTCAGCACCCTAACCAATTGGCCATCGTTCGGCTTGAAATGAAATTGAAAACTTATCTAAAGAGAAAATAGTACTTTATTTCATGCTCTCTTACATTCTCTTAAAAAAGGCTACAATTTGTGTGTTTATTGTGTGTAAGTTTTTACTTTTCTCTGTAACAACCATTTTTTAAGTTCATTTTTTACCTTAAAAGCAGAAAATTGAAGTCTCCGTACTCCTTCAAAATCTAATTTTTTTCTTTAACCCCTTCCGGTAAAATAACGAGTCTAGCTCGTCATTAGTTTTTTATTCCATACCGCACAATGACGAGCTACACTCGTCATGCGATTAAAGTTACTGTTAAATACGATAATTAATTTAGTTTAAAATTTCTAGTGTACTGAATTTGGCAACACTTTTATTACTTGTGAAAATCACTAGTCACTATTGCATATTGTTTACTTAGAATTTCTTGGTACAAGCCATTGCCAAATGGATGAATCAGAATAAAAGAAAACCTACTAAGAAATGCCGCGTGTGTTACAAGAATCCAATTAAAAGTGAGACTACTTGGCGGTGTAAGAATTCCTTTGCACTTTGTTTTGAAAAGTACCACTAGCTCGAAGACTATTATCTGTATACCTTATTAATGTTTTGCTTTGATATTTTCTTAATTTTACTGTTTCTGATATTATTTAACACTGTGTAAAAAGTGGATTTTAATTAATATGTAAGAATTGTAAAATGAAACAAGTTTTTTAAATAAAAATTAAATGGTTATTTCATGCACAGTTTTTCATCATTAAATCCTACCGGAAGGGGTTAATGACTTCGTTGATTTGTGTTCTTCCGCAGTTAGATAATTCAACTCACTTTCTTGTTGATTTGCCATTTTCGTATTCAAGCAAAACTTGAATGCGCTGCTCGAGATTTAGGAAAACGCGTTTCGACATAGTTGCAACTGAGATCACTGGCCAACTAACGAAATGAAACTGGTGTGGATGATATTTTTGCTGACAAAGGTTTTTCCTTTACTGTATCTATTGGAATTCTAAACAAAGGCCCTAGGATACCTGCGATGCTTGATTGTCCAGTTCCTCCCTTAGTTTCCATGGGTGATGCAATAAAGATTCCCTATCTGAAGGGTGTAGGGAGAATACAAAAGAGATAACAGATTTAATGTTTCTAAGAAAGGGGGAGGCGCGGGAATGGACTTAGCAAATTATTCCTGGTCCTTACATCCGACCAAAAAACTAACCTTGAGTTTTTCCTCTCGAAATTAAAGCATTGGGTGAGTAGAATTTCCCGAAAAATGAAATGGGCTATCCCAATCGATGGCCGTTTAGAGAGGGTCGGGTGGCCGCTGATACAGATTATTTTTCCATTAGGTCTATGAGTCGAAAAATCCGTGCTATGAAAAATTGGCCGTTTAGAAGGGTGGCCGCTTTGAGAAGTTTCACTGTATATAGAAAAGCTGATTTGGAACTTCATTGAAAACAACTACCCTATCTGTTACCACCGGCAGTGATTAATCTGAACTATCAAAAGAAACAAAATGGATATTGAAAAATTCATTAGAATGTAGTCTGGTACTACTGAAAAACCGGGTGACCCTTCCCATTTTTGGCGATTTTTAAATGGCGTTAAGTGCGCCAACCCTTTCGCGTGAAGTAACCCGAAGGCTGTGTTACGAGCGGGAGCCGATTCTCGACGAAATAACGTAGCTATACTTATAGTTAGCTACGGAAAATGAAAAATACAATAGTGCAATTAATGCCAACAAAACGGGGAAATTAAGAGTTAAGTTATGCTTGAACTCTTATAAATATTTTTATTCATATATTGTTTGTGAATACTTATTGCAATTAAGGAAGTTAATTTTAAAACATTAAAATACGTTTTTCTTTTCTTTTTTTTTTAGATTCGTAAAACAATTCCTGATTTTAAGTAACAAAACAATTAAAAATTTCATTTTATATGATATAAAACCAATAATAAATAAATAATAAAACACTACCTCACAGATATAGCTCAAATTTTTAAAGAACATTAAAACATTCATTTGGAATTTATAATATTAAACATTTTTTTTAACCAAGCCCCCCCCCCGATGTTGTAACAATATATTAACTTTATTTTCAATTTCCTATTAATTTGTATTGTATCAATAAGCAAAATAAACTAAAACACGTTAGCTACAGAAAACAATATCTGAATTCCGCCCCCGTTCATCTATATATATAAAAATGAATTTGTGTCTGTCTGTCTGTACTCAATAGACTCAAAAACCATACATCCAATCGCCATGAAAACTTGGGAAATGATTAGGTATATCCCTGGGAAGGTTTTTTGTAAATTTTTAACTTTCGAAATCCATTCCTTCCCCCTTTTTCGAGCCTTTCATGTCATTATTCCAAGCATTATTTTCCCCGGTTAAACGCAAACGATTCATTTTTTAATTGATTGCAGCATAACTGAATGAAAGAAGCAATATTTCTAGCAACGTGACGTCATCCTAAGTAATTGTTTTAAACGCAGTTTTCCCCGGTTAAAAGCAGGAGATTAAAATTTCCAATTTATCGCATAATAAATAGGTGAAAATGATATTTTTCTATCATTATGACGTCATTCCTTTCAATATTTCATTTATTCATTTCTCATTTTATAATATTTAAACATCGTCTGCGTAGTATCCATTCGATTTGAGCTGGAAATTCAGATATAAAGTGATTCACTTTCATTTCTGCGTGACGCATATTATATCATTTTTATATAAGAACTCATTTTAAATTTAATTATCGGTTAATTTTTATGTTACAATGAAATGCTTATCAATAATATTCTAATAACAAAAAGTACCAACTTCAGTGACTCATGGGTAAATAAAAACCTATCATTTCATAGAGTTATCTTTATATTCATATGGTTGTTAGTATGAATGTATGTGTGTATCTTCATACAAAACTATGTGATGAGTCATAAATTTCCTTCATTTTGGACAACATTTATTAACACCACCAAAATTAAAACTGTTGTTGTCAAAACCTCTGCTTCCTATTCTACCACTTAATATGTCAAGATCTATTAACGTTGCTAATCAACGTACAGTAATAATAAAGTAGTATAAAAACTTAATATTGTTATAATATGCTTATAATATAAATATATAAATATGTCAAAAACTCGAACTGTACTGCGACGAATTTAGAGAGTTCTGCACGAAAAAAAGATCTTTGTTTAAAAGTAATATATTAAGTTCATCGTAGCGAAGTACGGGCACACTTGATAGTAATAAAAATAAAACACCAAACCATCCGATTCACGCGAGAGTTATAGAAAGAACATAAAATATCACTTTAAAAGAAAACTTTTAAAAAAATACATTTTCATCATTATAAAATTATAATTTTAATTTCCAGATGAATCAATTACTCAATAGATAAAATAAACACAGATAAATAATTAAGTATATTAAATGCAAGTGCTTATGATTTTTAGTATATAAATTTCATCAACCGTTCATCTCCCCCCCCCGGAAATGCAGATACAATTAATATATTATAATTTTAGACATCAATGGCTCAGACCGAAATTTTGATTTATGAAACGTGAGAAAGCCCTTTAGAAAAATTATAAGTACACAACTAACCGGAAACCATTACAAAATAGTAGTTCAATTTTATATATAATTAATCCATCCAAATCATAAAAATAATGAGACATAATGAACTACTGGAGAATGGTACCGTAATCCAGAAAGAAACAATATCCTAACAGAAATGATAGAATACGAATTTTACCGGTTTGAATTTTCGGCGAAATCACCGCTGGCCACCCAACCAATGAATTTAATTTCATAATTTTATAACCCAATGAGAATTAGGCGTATTTCACATGTTATTAAAAGGTTGCATAAAGAGAGCCTGCTCTGGAATTGATAAAAATTTAAAAACGACAAGGCGAATAGAGGAGTCAATAGTACGGATTGCCATACTTATCGCTTTATCTCCCATTTGGCAGGGAGGCACTCGCATGTTCAGTCAAGTCTGTAGTCTCTGTAACCAAAGCTTGAAGAGTTAAAATACGAAAATGATTTCAAATGAAATGTAAACATTAAAATTTATTTGCGACATTTTTCTTTTAAAATCCTTAAAATTATAAAAAGGTTCACTGCTTCTTCATTTCTTTCTTTAAGACGGAAATGAGGAATTGGCACAATCCGTCGTCTTCTCTGCGAAACGCATCCCAGTCGGCGGTCGCCACGAGCGTTTTCGCGTTTTCCCTCACGTAAATCATGCATTTCTCCTCCAAGTACTCGTCTTTTAAGTCGTCAGACTCCATCAAAAGCTTGAAAACGTTCCCTGCGTCGATGTTGGCTGCCAGGCGTTGTTGAGTGACGAGAGACAAACTGCGAAAGACGTACAGGTCGGCCGCATTGTGCAGACTCAGCATGTCGTCCACAGACATCTGCTTCAGTACTCCAGAATACGCGTGCTCGAGCATCGAGCGCACCGAATCGGGTTCGACATCGTACGCGTCCAACATTCGATCGTACTTGTTATAATACAGGAATTTAGAGTAGAACTTTCTGGACCTTGCGAACAAGATCGATCGGTGAACTTCGAACATAGAGTTATCCGTCGTTTTCACGACGACGTCGCTAAATGCAGACGTTTCGAACAACTGTTTCAAGTTTCCCGAAAGGGTTTTGATGGCATCGAGGAAATTCGACCGTTCGGAAATTTTCTCGTAGGATTCGAGGTAATCGCTGGAAACGACGAACAGGATCTCGCAGTGCACTCGCAAAGTGTCGTGTATCAACAAATTGTATATCGTGTTTTTCTTTGTGAACTCTTTGAGGAATCCTGGAAAACCAAATTTCTCTTTGGGTTTCTTAAACTCGGTCGTTAACATCGTGTTAATCAGTTCTCCGTTCCCATCGAAAACGGAGATTTTCAGGGATGAGCGCAGCGACTTTGTTTCTTGTGTTGTCTCGACGAAAATACCAAGCTGGTCTGAAAATCGATCAAAATCGACGAACATGTGCCACCTCGGGGAGTTTTCACTGGGAAAACCGAACGGGGGGCTCTTGCTGAACGTAGGACTCTTTGCGAAATGCGGAATATTCCAAATGTAACTGATCTCCTGAGATTTCAAAACAGATCGCAGGTGGAGGTATTTCGGACTGAGCAAAGCCACCAGGTCCGTCACGGCAAGTTTCTCTGCGCACTCGTATAATCCTATGCTCGGTGGATCTCCTCTCAGGACCATCGAGAAATTACCAGAGTACATGAAATGCAAAACCCTGCGCAGGTTATCGAAAGTAATGTCGCAGAACTGGACTTCCTCGCTGTAATCCTTATCTTTCAGAATTTCCCTGAAAGTCGCCGACCTCGCCGCCAAAATCGCTTTATGGGTATTCACTCGCACGTTCAAGAGCGGGAGTTTTATGCGATAGTCGGCGATTTCGATCGCCATCACGAGTTTCGAGATGTCGAAAGACAAATTCATCAAGTCGTAGTCGCCAGGTGTCAATAAACGCTCGTCGGGGTGCGAGTCCGGGAAAGTCGCATACATTTCGCATTTAATCTCGAACACATCGCAACAGCCGAACATATTTTCCGCCAACTTGGCCCTTTCGCTCTCCCCTACTGGTAAGAAGCTGAAAGCTTTCCGGTTAAAGCGCTTCACTTTCTTTTCTTTCGACCACACAACCATGTCCTCATCCAGTAAGACGCCAAATCGGAAAGTAAGGCTGACCACCTCAGGTCCAGCATCGTCACATCTATAGAGATACATTCCGACATCGCGGGCCTCGTCGCACAGTCCACTCGGGTCCACTTCGATGAACCACTCAGTTTTAGAAGAGTCCAACAAAAACGTGGGAGAGGAAAGCGGTTTGTGCTCTTCGAACAGCACCAATCCCAAATTTTCGATTGTCCAAGTAATGCAATAATGCTCAGCAGTCACCGGAGGATTCGATTTCTCGAAAAGCCACCCGTATTTGAATTTGGAATTAAACTCCACAATAGGATCCTCGCTGAATACAGGTTTCGTAGGTATAATTCTGGTAGCGAGAGGTTTTCTGCCCGCAGTTGCATTTTTACGCATTGCTTTTAAAAACAAAGTTTAAAAACTATTTTAAAAACAAACACAACAGATGCCTCCGTCAAAGCTTAACACGTAGCGGTGTTCGCGGGAAAAGAAGAATCGGTAACATGTTCAAGGCAAAAGAACACGGTTATAGTTAGTGATGTTAGAAACGTGTTTCTTCCACAGAAATACAATTATTTTTAATTACAGATGGAAGTATTTTGTATACCTTTACTTTTACATAAAAGTCAAAAACTAGTCCTATTATTTGTTTATTACATTATGAACATTTTAAATTAATGAAATATATTGTTAATAAGATCTTCACAAATATTAACGTATCTACTTCACGATAGTCTGTTAAACCTGGCCATTGATTAGTAAACCCAAGGGCCAGTGTCACCAAAGTCGTTTAAAAGGTAACCGCGGTTAAGTCATAGTGCCAACCAACAGGGGCACGTAATTCTCCTTTTAAACAGAGATTAATCGCGGTTAGGCTTTAAACGACTTTGTTGAGACCGGCCCATAGAGTTATAAATTAATTTATATCGAATTAGTTCCAGTATATGGCAAGACATATGCCGCACAGTTCGGAGGTCTCTGATTTCGAGAAAGGAATAATTATCGGGTATCCCAAACGTGGCCGAAGCTCAACGCCGATGCCTACTGCACTATTTTGGATGACAATGTGCTTCTTACGTTGTGGCAGTTTTACGGGTTGGACCCCTGTTACTTTCAGGATGACAATGCCAGTTGTCACGTTTCGAGGTTAACCAAGTCTTGGTAGGGTGCCAATGGAGTTCATCGAATGGACAGACCTGAACCCTATCGAGAACCTCTGGGACGAGTTGGATCGCCGAATGAAGGGGTGCACTACCCGTCCAAAATCGGCGTAAGAACTCGTATGTCTACTCCAAGCCAAGTGGAAGACAATACCACTAGCTGTAATACAAAGACTTGTGGAAAGTATATCCCGGAGGGTTCACACTGTCATTGTGGAGGCTCCACCAACTATTGATTTTGAATAAATTTGGCTTTTCTTTTCTATCACAGGTGTCCAAATACTTATTGGTAGACAGTGTAGGTGCTAAGTTGAGTCAATTGACTGGGAATGGTGCTTGAAACATAATAGTACGGTCGAACAAGTAGTAGAGAGCTATGCTTGAATACCAGGGTGAAAATCCCGCTACTGGCTTGGATTGGAGAGCTATGGTCTACAGTTTTGCTACACGAGGACTAATGAGACCGGGACCTATTGCATAAAGTCAATTCCAAATGCCTACGACACCCATACCATCAACGAAATTCGAACCCGCAAGCTCCACCACCGAAGAGCAACGTTCTATCATTCGTCCAGCTTTCGGCATCTCGCTACTGCATGAATGCTCTTAGCCGTACGGAATCGGTTTTAAGCAGTAGGTCCCGGTGTCGTTAGTCCTCGTGTAGCTAAAAAGCACACCGCAGTGGTGCAAACCAAACCAAGGAAAATATAAAAATATACTAGGAGAGGAGGGGTGAAGACGTCAACTGCGGTGGGCCGAGATGTTTCCTTTGGCAACCCGCGAAGATTTTGTGGTAAAAAATACTAATTAATTTACATCTGGTTCAAAACATAAAATAATAATACTATTCATCGCAAATATTAGAGTCTCAATTCAAAACATATTTAAGGACGCGTATAAGTTCTGATGAGCCAAATTTTGAAAATCTTGCTGTAACTGTACGCAATCTGATAAGGTGGGTGTCTTAAGTTTACATTGAGATTTTTAGGAGTGGGGAGGGGGAGCGCTACAGTCTACTGTTTTGCTACACGATTCCGAAAGGCTACGAACATCATGCCAGCAGTGGATTCGAGCTCACAGCACCTCTCCCCATTCTGCCATCGTTCAGCTCAAAGTGAATAGAAATAACGTAATAAAATAAAAGTACAAACACGATAGTGAAATAAAAATGTTAAGTAAAAGCAGATTAAAGCTTTTTAATATTTTTTAAGAAACAAAGATAAAGAATAATAAAATTAAAATACGAAAAATACTGAAAACTGGATTATGTCATATAGAAAACGCTTATTAAAAATGGTAATGAGATATAAAGATAAGTAAATTTAAGAGGGAATCAAATTATTTAAATGACAATATTAAACTATAGATATTAAAAGTAAATTGAAAAAACACCTTATTTACGCAGTACACTTCAATGGAACATTTTTTGGAAGTTTACAAATTTTTATTCGGTTATGGAATTTCTAGTGTTTCTCATTTTCTTGGTGTCGGAAAGCCTGTACCCGGTCTAAGAGACCAGCGACCGAACGATTAGGCCGAATGGTTAGGAATTTGTGGATTCGATTCCAGCTCTGGCATGGATGTTTGTAGCCGTTCGGAATCGGCATTAAGCAGTAGGTCCCGATCTCGTTAGCCCTCGTGTTGAAAAATAGTAGACCGTAGAGCTACAAATTAAGAGACCAACGTAATATGCGAGCGGACCACAGTTAAGGGAGATATGCAGTGTGAAGACCCCCTTTGTCCAGAAGTAACGACCGAAATCAGCTGATCTGAATTCCTTCTATTTCGATCCGCCTACAATAGCGCGGCGACGCCGTGTCTGGGATGTCGACAGTTCGGTTAAAAAGTCGTCACGCCCCTCATCGGTCGCGGTAATAATCCCGGAGGATTTCATGGAGAAGTCCGGAATCGGGACAGCTAGCGAATGAGAAATCAACTAAAAAAACTAGCTGTAACCTTAGCTGGAGTTCTCGGGTAACTGAAATGTAACTGACTAAAAAACGGATGGCGGGACCGTCATTGACCCCCAGGTATAAAAAGCCTAGAATTTGTCGACTCGGGGCTTTTTCGACATTTTTTTCGTGGATGCTTTGACCTGGTGTAGGTTTTCGCAACTTTTGACCGGAGCCAGCTTTTGAGTGATTGCGTTCGGGAGACTCCACTCATATAAGGAACCTGACTGTCGCGGACACCGAACGGGGAATAGATTGGGTTCGCGTTGCACCCTGAAAAGGCCTCCCCATTTGTGAGATTATTTAATCTTTTTTTGGACTGTGATCTTCATGGTAATGTTATGCAAGCAATAATCCTCTACATTTCGACTTGTTTGGGGAGATTAGAATCCCTGTGTATATAACTAGTATTTACTCCAGAAAATAAAAGTGATTTTAATTCTGTTACGACTGTAATCCTTCTTCACGCTACCTCTTCACTCGAGACCATTGAAGTCGTTACAGCAGCTTTACTTTGAGCGGGAGAAGCAAGAGGGATGAACATTGACTAAACCTCAAGAAATCCGCGTCATTTAGATACACGGAACAATCCCCCCCCCATCAAAGGAAGGGGAATCGGTAGGGAAATAGAATGACATGATGACCTCGAACCTATATGACATGTCCATTAACGAACACGGTGGATCTTTGGTCGGCTCAAACCTCGATTACGCCACCCTCCGGTTGCCCAGTTACGGGGGTTATTGCCTTAACGACTGAGCTACCGTGGTTCGTTGAATTTATTCTCACTGATACAAGTTCGTAAAACAATCGAAAAATAATAGAAATTTCGTAGAATTCATATAAAAGATACGTTATAGAGTTTATACGGAATGAACCAACAAAATTAAAATATTAAAGTGATGAGTAAATCCAGAGAAAATTAAAAAAAAAAAACTCGCGTTTACGAAATAGGAATCCATTTAATGTTCTATTTAAAACATCTTAAAATATTTATAACATTTAAGCAACTTGTTTGGTTTCAACAAACTATTTATTCATTTCAAAATCTTTGTGATTCATTCAAGTATATGTATACTTTTTTAATTTAGGATTGTTATTTTAAAAAGCATAATGATGTTTTAAAAGCTCGAATACTGCCGTCTGTTGACGATCGACAATTTTTAATATTCGATATACACTGGACTCCGCTTCATGAAATCGCGGTTCATGTTATCCATCGCTTATTGTTATCGAAATCACTGTGTCCCGATTTTCTCTATTCATTTTTATGTTAGAATGATCGCTTTATATAATCGTGACATCGGTTTATGTTATCCGTTTTCAAACTTCATTTTAACTGCCAAAGGAATATTCATAATGCATTCATGAGGAACCCATTCTTTTATTTTCTTTCGTTGTTGTTTGAATTTCCGAAAATTCTGCTCTTTAACCTAGGAAATTGGTGAATGAACAAAGAAGTGGGGTATTTCACGCTCCTGGAATTTTTCAGAAATAAGCACACCCTGTTGGTGGTCAGTGGTTGTCCGATAAGCAGAAGGCAACACATTCTCATAGGAACTGAGAAGGAGCGTATTCCCATTTTATGCCTTGTTCGCTTATTGTTATCAAAATCACTGGGTCCCGATTTCTTCTATTCATTTGTATTCGACAATGATTGCTTTATGGGATCGGTTAATGTTATCAGTTTTTGAACCTCATTTTAACTGGCAAAAGAATATTCATAATGTATTCCGAAGGAACTCATTCTTTTCTATCATTGTGCTCTTTGAATATCTGAGAATTCTCTCTCTTCCACCCGGGAAATGATCAAAAGAGTTTGGAATGACATGTTCCTGAAATTTTTCATAAATACGCACACCCTGCTCATGGTCAGTGGCTGTCCGATAAGCAGAAGGTAATATGTTATTATCAGAAATGAGAAAGTACGTATTCCCATTTTATGCCTTGTTCGCTCACGTGCAGCTTGTCGATGTGGAAGACAGAAAGCGAAATGATTTACCGTTAAAACTAAATATCGAAATTTTAAACTGTTAAGACACGTTACCAAATACGAGTCGGCGCAGTTAAACATGTCTCAGCCTCGGAATTGCTTTGAAATTGTCGCAACCAAACGGTGTTTCAAACGGATCCCCTTAAACGGAGTCCACTGTATATGCACGGAGGTAGTAATTCTGGAAAAAAGAGTGATTAAACATGAGTGAAATCAGGTTATGTTTCTGTATAAATAGACGCTATACGTGTACAAACAAATATGGAATTTCATTAAAATGCGCCGAGAACATTCTAAAGAACTGTTGTACGAAGATAGAATTTTCATCTGTAAAAAAAAAGGTTCAAAGATTCTGCTGGGACAAATTATATGTAATAGCTTATATTTAGAAGACTGTCAAAAAGTGAAAATTTACAAAATCGAGACTTAGGTACTATGTCTTAAGATTTTTCTTTTCAGATGTTTATAATATTTAAAGAGATACAGATACAGTACAATTTAGTATCAAACCTATAACATATTGCATCTTATAACACACAACACAAAATATAACATGTCACACCTTGTTACTTATGGAATTTTCCGCGCTGTTTTGAATAATTTTTAAGTACAAATACCTTAAAAAATGACTTTAATATATTGCAAATCAATCTCTTTTTAAATAGCAATATGTGGAATGAAGTATTCATTTAAAACTAAACCCATTTTAAACAGTTATTCTTAGACGCTAAGTGGAAGAGAGAAAAGTATTTTTATTAGTAAATATTCTTTTTAAAAAATGTTGGCTTATTTTATTGTTAATATGTTTATCTCATCGGTTGCCCTAAAAACTTTGCCATTTGCGTGCATGCACGTCATGCACTCGTACTAGCCTTGTAAACGACTGTATTAAAATTAGCTAAGTGTTTAATTATCTGAATGATTTTAATCATTTCTATAAAGAATACAATTATATGTGCACAGTTTCTCTGTTTAGTAGTATTTTTTTTAATTTTACGGTTCAGAATATAATATATAATTTTAAAGCCTTCCCCAATTTAATTAAATGGGATAAAATCTTCATTTAGTTTCATTACAAATATCCCCACCCCCTCCCCCAAGAAGAGGCTGACCACCAATGCTTGCATTGAAGCGCAGACCCACCCCATGAGGATGAGAAGATTTTTATTTGTAATATTGTCACGAAGATTCGAATGAACACACCACTTAACAGATGAATTTATTGAAGCTAAGTAGCAACTCGCAACTTTACAGGATCAGGAAGTTGCCTACAGCTAGTGGGTATCAGCTTTTATACCCGAAGAGAATATTCGAGAAATAACTAATTTACATATTAAAGAAAGATCTAGAATGTTCAAGAACATAAGGAAACAATAAATAACATTTTTAAATTAAAAATCCGTACTTTGGAACCCACAATATTCGGGTCTGGATCGCGCGCTTTGACCAATCGGCCACTGCGCTCGTTAGCTAATCTTCTTTATGCTTATCCACATCATGATTGAGGTCCAGAGACAGCCAATCATGCCGCATAGAATGTTCTCGCGAATTCTAAAAACCCATCCCACTGACAGAATGCGTGTGCAAATCCCAAAACCAGAAAAACGCTGCCATTTTATAAGAATTGGCATGTAGAATTTTGAAACCAAAACAGAAATATTTTAAGCAGCGCTTCTCATTATTACAAATATATATAAGTGTGTGTGTGTGTGTATTCCGGCGTTTGTAGATTCGAGTCCAACAGTTGGCATGGTTGTTTGTAGACTTTCAAAATCGGCTTTAGGCAGTAAGTCAGGTGTCGTCGCCCTCGATGTATCAAAGAAGTAGACCATTATGCTCCAAACCAAAAATCTATTTTTTACAATTTTGAATGCTCCTGTACCACAAAAATGTTGGTAACCCTTGATTTAAACCATCTTTGAGGTACATACATGTATACATATTATGTTATGAACTCACGAATCCACCCTTCTATCTCTTTGCACTTTTATGTGTTTATTTTTCGCTCGTTGTCATTTTTGTGCTTACTGACAGAAGACTCTGGATTAAAGGGCTCGGCCCATAGGGTCCAGTTGCCACATCACCTTTAAAGCCTTTAAACATGTATACATATTAGAGATGCAACGGATGTCGATTTGGCCGGATACCGGATATCTGGCCAGTTTGCTGCCGGATGTCAGTATGTTTCACACTTTTTATTTTTCAATATATTTTAAATAAATAAGCATTGTGTACTTTATTTTTGCAACCCAATTGTAGTATTTTTCTCACCTTTTATAATTTTTAATGAATCAACTATTTGTACTACAATTTATTTTAAATTTTTTCTTTATTTTACGTTTCAGTACTCGATATCTCCATTCGACATTATTAAATTAGAAAAATCAAATCTGAATAAATATTTAATAGTGCTTTACCTTCCTTCTTTAATGGTTCTTATGATTGTGTAGCAAAAATTTCAAGAACCTATTCCCACTTTTTTTTTTGTTTTAGTAAACTGTCATTATTTTTCTATCCTCTGTGGTATAGCCGCATTCTATTTAAAAGGGAATGCCAGGAATGGCCGGCTTCCTGACCCCTTATTTTATGGAATGGGACTTGTCCATGTCCAAGTCACCTTGAATCTTCCCGAGCTGACCATCCGTGAGTTGCCGTTTTGCTCTCCCCATCTTTCAGCATTTGTCCAGCTTGAGCGTTGCTTGGCGCCATAAGATTCCTAGGCTTCCTACTCACGCTACGTTTTGGCGATCGTCTTGGGTTCACGCTGACGGAATTTTCCACTGACCTCGCCATGCGCGGTGTTGAGTGGGCATCATTTTGGCCGAAATTGGGGGAGAGATCACTCGCATCATTAAAAAAAATAAACGAGTATTTTTTTTTAGCCATTTTTGCTTTTCCTTATCTTTGTGTCATGTCGAGAACTGGTATTTTTCTGACAAAGTCAGCAAGTAATAGAAAATAAATAAAATTCCTTTAACTTAATCGATGAATAGGACTCTTTTCTATTCGTCCATTTGCATTCACCTCTGTTCTAAAATTCTGGAGCATACCATACGAATACACTGAATTGTGTCTGCCGCCATAGAGTTCCATCAAAGAACCGGTGAAAGGTTATTGCGGCTGAAAGGAGCAATGTAATAATTCTACAACAATAATTCTACTACAATAGTTCTACAATAATAATTCTACATCCTCCAAAAAAGTAAGTTTTGTCTTTTGTATTCTGAGATGCAAGAACACCATTTTGCAGTTGAGACTGAAAAAAGAATTATTCCTAATTTTTTGTAACGAAAAGTATAAAAAATCCTATTTTTTTACAATTAAGCTTTTGTTTTTTTACATAATGTTCCAAAATACTTATAAGCATTGTTTCATGTAGTATATTATTTAGCATTTTGCTTTTTTGGTTATATTTATCTTATTTTTCGGTATATAATTTTTGGCCATACGTACTGCTGGATAACTGTCATATCCGACTACTGCTAATTATCCGGTATAGTAGCCGATTATGCCGGATACAGTATGTTGGCCGGATAATCGTTGCATCCCTAATACATATATTGTGACGACTTCAATGTTCTTGAGTGAAGAAGTAGCGTGATAGAAGGATCACAGTCATAACAGAATCGGAAATCACTTTTATTTTTTCTGGAGTCAATACTCATTATATACAACGGGATTTCAATTCTCCCAAAACAAGTCGAAATGGAGAAGATGGTTGCTTGCATAACATTACCACGGAGATCACAGTCAGAAAAGGAAGATTAAATAATCTCAGAAAATGGGGAGGCCTTTTCAGAATCTAAACCCAATCTATTCCCCGTTCGGTGTCCGAGACCCTGCCGTTCCTTATATGAGCGGACCTTACGAGTCTCCCGAACATAATAGCTAAAAAGCTTGCTTCGGTCAAAAGTCGCGGAAGCAACTACGTAAAAAAAATGTCGAAAAGCCCCGAGTCGCCAAATTCTAGGCTTTTTATACCTGAGGGTCAGTGACAGTCCGGCCAATCGTTTTTGTCTCAGTTACGATTCTAGTTACCTGAGAACTCCATCTAAAGTTACAGCTCGTTTTTTTTAGTCGAATTCTCATTCGCTAGCTGTCCCGATTCCGGAATTTTCGAGGCCTCCTCCGGGATCGTTCGACCGATCAGGGACGTGACGCCTATTCAACCGAACTGTCAACATCCCAGACACGGCGTCGCCGGGCTATTGTAGCCGGGTCGAAACCGGAGGAATTTAGATCTGCTGATTTCGGTCGTTAGTGTTCTGAACAAAGGGGGGATCTTCACAACATGTATCGTGGTATGTAGTACACACCCCATGGATGCACTTTTTAGATTTGGGGCCCTTTGGCTAATTTAGCGAGATTATTTGTTGTATACCTGAGGTTACGCGAAAAAAAATAATATCCGAATAACATTAAAATGGCCTTTGAACTAATATTTCATCTGCCCATAGAGCCAAAAATGTGTTTGACGCGATATAAAATTGTTAAGTAAATCGCCATTGTTTAAAGCTGTATTCAGTACGTCGCTTTTTGCTGTTGGCGACCTCTATACTACATCTACTTTCATTTTAAAATGCTTATAAGTTAAAGAAAAATATACAAATTAGGAAAACAGACTTTATCGGGAATTGTTTTAAAGCTGCTTAAAAGATCCAACAAAAAAGTGAAAAAAGTTTTTTCACGGATAGGTCATAAAGTTTTCGTCTACTGAAATACGAATGCATATGTTGTCGTATCTGCACCTGCTACGTTCTCAGACCAGTATTATCTATTAACTGATACAACTTTTTTTTTTTTGTCCTTTCTTTCTCACATAACTCTCGTTCTACATGTTCTGCCAGAAGTGCCAATTCATGATGAGATAGGAGGAATTGAAGTAGCTGAAAAATATCTAAAAAAGGCGTTTTGTCTTAAAATCGACATTAATGCAATTTGCCACATTAATAAAAATCGACCTTTCGGTGCGATTATGACACTGGCATATGTGAAAGAAATTAGAAAAATCAAAACTCTGCGAGTCAAAAACCAAAAATGAACTAGTCCTTAAGCTAAATAAGCTGAACTTACAGATTTGTATTAGACTGATTAAAGAAAGCAAAACAGTTTTGTTTCTGTATTGAATTTTATTTCGAAATAATACTTGCTATCTTAGACTAATGATTTACATTTCACTCAAGTAATAAAATTTTGGTTTTGTATTACACACAGACATATATGTAATGATGTTTTAACTTAAAAAAAATAACCAACATAATGAAATCGAGCTTAAAGTAATTTTGGCGACTCTCTTTTGGTGTTTTTATCAATTTCGTGAGTCCGAAAACACCGAAATGAATTCTAGCTTCAGTCAGCATTTCTAACATAACGCTTTCAGATTATTACTTTCACTTTCTGCACATCATTAAGCGTCCATCACGTGACTAACCATTAAAACCCTGATTGGCTGGCTCATACATCTATAAAGTATGATGCACGGGTTTCTTTTATCCCAGAAGCATGCGGAAGAGGATGCTACAATAAAATCCATTTTTCTTTTACAAAATTCTCCGCTCTCTCATTTGGCTACGCTTGGACTTACGACTTCGCCCATGTCAGTGTAGATTCTCTGCCTTTTGTGATTTAATAAATTGCCCATTATATATATATATATATATATATATATATATATATATATATATATATATATATATATATATATATATATATATATATATATATATATATATATATATATATATATATATATATATATCTGTGTGTGTATGTATGTATATGTATTTAATGAGGCTTTTTACCTCATCTCGAAGGGAAGTTTCGAGCTGATATTACGGCTCTGCAGTCGTGGAACTTGCGATGAGAAGGACAGTGAAATAAAGACAAATGAAATCTCAAACTATCTTAGTATATTCACGTTTTCTCTTACAAACGAAACTGCCAAAACTCGTACCTCCACAATCGTTGTACATTCTCCTTTCATAGTTGTTTGTACCAGCCAATTAGCAATCACTGCGAGTCACTTGGAGGACGTAACTTAAGCATCAGATATCAATTTTCATCTATGCAACCTGGAGGAATCCACAGGGGAACATTCGAGTGGGCACACACACACACACACACACACATATATATATATTGTTAAGAATGCTGTAAACATGTAATTTGTATGGTTTCTTGCCAAATTGGAGAAATATTGGCTCCTTGGCAAAGTTTTAGGAGACTCATTTTTTGCGCCCAAATTTGGCGATATACCGCCAAATTTGGTGACTTGTCGACAATTGTTTCCAATCCCCCTTTCTCTGGATTTTACTAGAAGATTGTGGAAATTTCCAGAAACTTGAAAGCTATATAAAGGAGCCGTGAGTTCTCAAAAGTCAGTTCACGCTCAGATCTGGTGACCTGTGTTAATGCTCTCCTTATTGATCTGAAAATGTTCGCCAAAAGGCTGCCAAATTCATCGCCATCCATTGTAATTGTGATTCATTTGGCGTGTTAATAAATTGTTATTGTTTTTGTCTTAGCCAAAGTCTATTCAATGAACAAACTTTACGCGAGAATTTCGCAACAATATATATATATATATATATATATATATATATATATATATATATATATATATATATATATGTATGTATAAGTATTCATTTATATATATACATACACACATATATATGCATATACATATGTACTTGTAAGATGTCATTTTTACTCTCACGTGCATTAAAAAAATTAAATAATGGAAGTGAGTATAACGTTGACTAAAATAGATACGAAAACATTCCGCCTGAAATGTTATCAAGTCGCCAAATTTGGCTACCAAATTAAGATACCAAATTTGGCTTCCTGTCGATAGAGTAAATGTAATACAAAGAAAAAGAATTGAAAAAATATCTATTTACAAATGTATTATTTGTTTAAAATAACATAATTGATTAAATATCTATACAGAGTACAATAAAAGAGGTATGGTTGAAAAGAAGCATGCTCGCCGCCAACAGTATCCGGATTGTTGCCACTTTACGGGGTTCATGAATTAGGCTGACTTTCCGAGACAAAAATTTATTGATTTTAGGAGTTAAAAGATCATTATTACTAACCAGGTACTAATTCTCGTTCAATACAAGAACATTGTATTTTTCTACAGAATATAGTCAAAATCTGTAGAATTGCACCCAGCACGCCATGTTTGTTTTCGCCGAATTCGGTAATATTTTGGATTCGCCTAACGAACGTCGGGTCTAGATAGTTTTCTGTTCATGTATATATTAATCTTTGATAATTTAATCTTTAAAAATATTTAATTAGCAAATATTGCGAAAGAAAAGTTTCTTTGCGTTTGAAATTGTTTATATTGTTATATTTCTTTATAGTATCAGCTTCAAATTTTGTTAAATATAGTGTTTCATTGTGTTTTAAATAGTATCAGTTGTGTTTACATTTTCATCTGCAAAAAGTTATATAAAATGATTTCTTTAACTTCATTTTTGCCAATTTATTAATTGGCGATCAACAAAAATCACCAAATTATGATAGTCGCATAAAGAAAAAAAAATGTCATCCATAACTGGTGTGCTATGTGCATCTATTCCCATTCCAAAATTTATATAGAATACAGACGAAATCGACCTAAAATACGTAAATTTTTAATACTTTTAATATTTTCAAAGTTATGCAAATCTTTGAAATACCTCCCTTTAAATACTTCGATTTTTTCTTTATCTTTCCTTCTTATAGTGCCGCCTATGGCCCTGATTCTAGATGTAGATAAATTTTGATATATAACGCCATTTAAGCCGTTGGCTTTGGGATTACATTGACACGCTTTTTTTTAAACCTATTGTTTGTTCTTTGCTTTGTTGTACTGTTGCCTTTTATCACTTGTCAATATATTTTTAACCTGTTTCGTTTCTGCCTAAAACCAGTTCTTGCTTACCGGTAACATAACGTATTAAGTAAAAATAAACTCAGTAGATTGGCACCACATTTAGCCATTTCGCTAAAATATGGTGATTAAGTGTTGTTTTGGCGAAAATGAAAGCTTATCAAATCTATTCCGTTTTGCATAATTCTACATAAAGAATTCTAAAGTATAAAAACATGAAAATATTGTATGTCATACCATGCGCTGATGATGAAACAATCTGATGACTCAGTAAAATGATGGTGGTGAAATCTTTCAAGACGATCGCTTTGGAACAAGACAGCTTTTCATTTACCAGTTGTGGAACATTGTTGGGTATATCCTAATTTTGATTCTTGTCATTAAAATTGCAATTTTCGAGGTCACCGCCAAAGCCTGCTTGAGTGTTTTGGTGTTGAGGACACTCTTATTAGTTTTTTCGTATATAAATAATTTTTTACTCAAAATTCGTTTTTCATAAGTAATTCCCATTCCATGATGCCTCGAAACGTCATACAAATCTTATCAAGAATAGATCGCAATGATGAAATTGAAATTGTTGAAAACTCGTCTGTCGAAAGCATTTTGAAGACAACTGCAAGCTCACAAGGATGAGAATTCAGGAGGCTTTGCGGGTAGTGATTCACAGTTGGTTCTTGCAAGACTGATCTAATGCGAAAATTTATCCTTTACTATCTCGTACATTTAATTAACATGAACTATAAAATAATTGGACGATGTGTTAATAATTAGACGCACAAAGGATAAACTCGAACTATAAAAGTAAAGATAAAAAAATAAAAGAAGACGATGCAATATGAGATGTCACTGTATGTTTATCGATGGATATAGTGGTGTAATGAATCGATTTTTAAAAATTAGTAAGTTAGGTTACAAAAACAAATTTACTATTTTGCTTTCTTTGCCGTTTAGCTTTATTTAAATATCCTTTTACTTTGTTGTCAGTATCTAGAATGCACAGCTAATGCAAATCATTGGTTTTCTTGGAACTTTAATGAGCAACGATATAATTTTCTTAAGCCAAACTTGGACTTGAGAATTTTATCTCAATAAGGCGATTTCCCGCAGTAGGGTAAATCTCAATGTAGGACATGCTTTAGTTTCAAATGGAAAGGCAGTTTATTGTTTGTCTGTTTGTTGTTGTAAAACTGAAAGTGTATGGGAAGGGCATTATAATAGTTCGTGACGTTGAGACAAATTGTTCTATACAACATTTTCTGTTAGACAATCAACCCATATAGATGCACTAAATTATGTTTCAGATTTTTTTTGTTAGGGGGTTTGAGCATCATATTTTTCATTTCGCCAGGTGCTCTGTTAAAGTAAGTACCTTGACCTTAAAATTTAAAGTAAGATTTTTAGAAAATTTCAATACTCATTGGTTGAGTATTAAACTTATTGTTAGACCTTAGCGTGGTAAAAAGTGGAGAAAAAGGGTATGAAAGAAATTCGTTAGGCACACTGTGCATTTACTGGTCTTTTCAATGGTATCAAGTTCATTAATGAATTTTCATTTCAAGGTCAAAGTAACTGCTTTAATTAATATTTGCTTTTATGGAGTATCTACTGAAGTAAAAACTATGATACCATAACTTCCGAACGACAACTATCTGAAATCTCGGTTTACTTCGAGAGGGAAGTTAAATATTTAGGAATATTTTTAGACAGTAGGTTAACTTGGAAAAGTAATACTAACTACACAATTGCAAAATTTTATAAAGCTAGGAAATCTATTGCCCACCTTCTGTACCATAATCAAATGGGAATGGGAAATAAAGTGTTATTATATAAGATGGTGCTTAGACCCATTCTCCTCTACGCAGCCCCGGTCTGGGGTTCGGCTTCCAACACTCAGATCCAGAGACTGCAAACTATTCAAAATAAAACCCTTAGAATGATAATCAAAGCTCACAGGTATGTCAGAAATGACATTATTCATAACACTCTTAATATCGAACCCATTCGGGACTTCATAGCAAAGCTATCCAATAACTTCTTTAATAATCTGAACAATATAAATAATGAAGAAATTTTCAACCTCCCCGATTATGATCCTGCAGAAAACCGGCGCAGGCCGAGAGCCACCACTTTATTATCGGGCATTCGCCCTCAGGTTTAAAATGTCAATTCTAATGTTGTAAATTTATTCATGCAAAACCCTCTGAAACTCTCTTATTGTACTCACCCTTTGTAAAAAGAATATTCAGAGTGGGAAGAAAAAAAAATATATATGGGCAATGTTTATATCCTTATATAACTGTATATCTTGTTTACTTTTATTCTGCGCTGTTTTGTCTATGTTCTTTTCTCTTTTCCTTCCCCTCTCCTCTTTCCTTTTATATATATTATCCAAATATCAGCCAAAGGATTAGTTGTAATGTTGATCACATAATTGCTTTTATGGAGTATCTACTGAAGTAGGCGCCCCAAATTGTTTTTTCCAGTGTCCAGTGTTCAGTATCTGAAATCTGATATGGTTCATCTCTAAGGGATGATTACCAAACAGAAAATTTTGAGCTGACATAAAATTGAAGTCTAAAGAAAGCTAATTAAAAAAGCTATATCACGGGAGATGTTTCTTCATCAAAGTCAACCAATATATAGCTGTGCCTTGAAAATGATAGTAGAGTGAAACCTACTGTCATTCAAGAAACTTCAAAATGTAGCTAAACGGCAAGGGAGCAAAATAATTTCTTCTGTACTTATTAAAATAGTGGTTTGCCGACCTTCTGCCTATCGATTGCAACAAAATTTGCATATGCAGGATGAAAATTTAAATATTAAGAGAGACTGATTGAAAAGGAACCGTAGTAGGAACCAAACGATAAATTCATAGATCGCCGGAAAGTGCAATCAGGCACAGGTCAAAACAAGAACTAAAGAGTTTTCTTTTGTGTTTTGAACACAGTATCTCTAGTAACTAGAAACTTTGAAACTATACAGGATTCTGAAATGAACATATTTTTCTGATTACATTTTTCTCTCCTATCACACATTAATTTATTTATTTATTACGAGAGGCATTAGCCTCTCGTAATAACTCCATGACTTTGAGAGAAGTAAACAAACTCCGTTGTGTTATCATCTAGTAGCAGAAAACGTATCAGTAATTAGAATTTGCAATTGTGTTTACATATTAGATTTATTTTGTTTTTGTCAGCCAATTTAATTTTCCTAAAACTGAATGTACCATAATGGCACCTGACAGTACCTCAATTGATATCAACAAAAGTTTGAAAGAATATCTTAACAGAAATGAATCTGGAACGTCCGAAGAAAAGAGTAATTTACTTCGATCTTGGAGCACTGATTGGAGTGTTAATTCATGGTTTAGCAAGAAAAGTCCCGTTGAAAATGTCGACGAAGATGCAAATTCTTCTTGGCTAAAAATTGCAGAAAAAGATCTTCTTTGTTCTTCTTTGGTGAGACACAAGTATTAGAGTGCGCTGTAACATATTGGTTCAAAGAATTGCAAATATTAGCATAGCAAAAGTATTTTATTTAAGTGCTATTAAAAATCTCAGAGAAATAATTTTTATAATAAATCTATACGTAATAAAATATTTGACTTATGGTTAATGAGTAACACGAAGTTCAGTGATGTAAACATATATATCAGAATTAGAAATTTTATAGTTGTATTTTTGTCGTTTTTTAATTTAGGCCCATTTTTTTTCCAATTTAGTCTTTCAATTTTCATTTGAAAATAAACAAATTTATTTGTTTATTTCTGATAATGTAAGAAAGTAAGGTCATATATGAATTGAAGTAGGGAAACTAGGAAGATTTAAACGGTGGTAATTCAGGAAAGATGTGTAGAAATTTATCAGTATTTTGACTAGTAATAAGGTTCCCTGAGATGAAAATTATTTTAAACTGTTAAAATTTTTATTTCAAAGTACAGAACAACAGCTGAAGTAAAAAGTATTTTTTATCAGACAAATACTTGTATATAAACATATCTCTATAAAATAGCAGATTTTACTCTACTCATCAAAATTTAAATATTACTACTCCTCATAGTTTCAAACAATACATGTAAAGCCCTAATTTAGGTTTTCTAAAAAATGTATTTTTTAAAAATTGTTTCTCTTTTCATCAAGATAATTTGTACTAATGATAAATTTGTTAGTATATTGGATTTATTTTAATTTAAGGCCTTCTTTTATAATTTCTTTGCTTTGTTTATTTATTTTTTTTTGTCTTGAATTGTTTGAAGTAAAGTACACATTTATGAATTATGAAATTATCCAGAGATGTGTTTTGTCATGATAAAACTGCAGAACTGTTTTAGTATAGGGCCCCATTGATAATATTTTGTAATGCTAACTTTTTTGTCTCTTAACATCATATTGTTAATATCGATTTGATATGATAAATTTCTACACATCTTTCCTGAATTACCACCGTTTAAATCTTCCTAGTTTCCCTACTGCAATTCATATATGACCTTATTTTCTTACATTATCAGAAATAAACAAATAAATTTGTTTATTTTCAAATCGATTAAATCGTTATTATCATTAATATCGATTGAGTTTCTTAGAAATTTAATTGTGCAAAGTATAAAGGAAAAAATAATACAATAAGGAAAATAACTTTAAGTTTGCAGACATAGCAATTATAAGTAAAGGGTGATTTCACAGTATTGTACACATATCAATTAACGATCACCGAACAAAACATTTAACTAGGTGATATTTTTCTCTTTAAAAAATCAGTATACTTTACCTTTTGTAAAGCAGGGCATATTTAATCATTAAATTTAATTAAAATTCATTAATTACAAAAATTTGCAGTGTTGCAGACATGACCCAGAAAAATCTTACATTTTAAAAAAGCCTTGTATGTGTTCAAAATTCTCTAAATTTTCCTACTACATTAGAATTTTCATTTATGTCAAGATTTCAGTGTCAAATTCCTTAATTAAAAATTATCTGGTGTTGGAGGCATGACGAAATTGTCTTGTTTTTATGCTTATAACTTCTTTTTAGTTGGCAATAAATTATTTTGTTATTAAATATCTTAAGTATATAATAAATCATGATTGCTAACTCATTTTTACACAATTTTAATTTTAAATTTAGTTTCACTGTCCACAATTTTGTAACAATTTTTTTGAAAATTTAATGAAATTTTAAGACTTTTCTCATTATTTTGATATAATCAGTTTCATATTCTTAAATTACCTTTACTTACTTTTAATTTGATAAATAAACCATACAAGTTTTTAAAAGAAAATCAGGCTACAAATACCATGAAATCACCTTAGACTTACACAGAAATTTTTAAATCTGCCCATTGCACGTCCCCTGAAATTTCTAGAAATGAATGTAAAAATGTGCCAAATATAAAAAGTTGACACGAATATGTTATACTAAAGTTGTACAAAAACTTCATATTTTTGTCTGCCATGTTATAATTATTTAATTCTAAGCTGTAGGGGAGACCGGGGTAAAATGGATCACCCTCTATTATTTATTTTATTTATTATTTTTAATATTTAATATTTTGATACATAAATGACAGCACAGCAGTCTTGAAAATGAATGTGTAATTGTGTGTTTAGCTGACAACTGAGCCATTTTATTCTAGAAAGTTGAATTGTGGTAGTCAGAAGTAAATATTTTCATCATAACATATCTTCTTCTCTTCATTTAAGAATTGTCATGTGGAGGATTTAACTTCTCACAATAAAGAACTAAGATGATGTATTATTATATTTAATGTAGCTAAAACAATTTAATATAAGATTTGTTCTTTTTTTTTGGACACTTTTTGCCAGAATTACACATGGGGTAAAATGGACCACCAGTACCTGAGGTAAAATAGACCATGGTACATTTTCCAGGTTGTGTTTTTTTTTTTTTTTTTTTAAATTTCTGTATCCCATATGCTTTTCAAGTTGATTTTATGTGTGATAATTTAAAAAACATGCAATCAGGATTGAAAGTAACAGATATATGGCCATTCAATGAAAACATGTTTGAGGATATCCAATATCTCTCATCATATGTGACTGATCAACCATCATCAGATTTTGAATTACCGAGTACAACTGATTGTCAAACAAGCACAGGTGATCAACAATCAAGCGTAAGCATAGATGATCAGCAACGAAACACATCACAATCAGTACAAAGTGGAAATCATCAGTTGAAAACAATATCCCCTTTTGAATTACGCCCCTTAGCAAAAGTTAGTATGCGCAAGACAACAAACAAACAAAAGAAGGTTGCATCAAAAGTTCTAACTGATACACCAGTGAAAACAATGATTGAAAAAGATGTCAAAGAGAAGGAAGAGAAAAAATTAAAACAGAAAAATACTGCTTTAGTTAAAGCTAGGAATAATTTAGAAAAAATGTTAGTCTTAACTATGCAGAAAAATGATAAATCTGTGCATTTTAAAGCAAATAAAGAAAATTTATGTGGATCAGAAAGTTCAAGTGATTCAGAAAATACGTCATATAATTTTGATAATGAATTAAAAGTTGGCTAGTATGTTTTGGTTAAATTTTTGACAAAAAAGACAGTGGTTCAATTTGTTGGTTTAATAACAGGAAAATATGATGAAGATTACGTTCTTGTGAAATTTATAAGGTAAAAACGTAATCAAAATGTGTTAATTTTCCCTGACAATGTTGATGAATTGCTCGGAAATGTTCAAGATATTTTAATGAATCTTCCAGACACTACTGCTTAAATATTCGCTAATATTATGCTTTATATGTACAGATTGAAGCTATAGAAAAATATAATACATTTTGTTTTGTAATATTAAATAATGTAATGCATTTGAGTTATCTTTAGAAATTTTTTTGCGGTCCATTTTACCCCATGCCATGGACCATTTTATCCTGGGGTCGGGGTAAAATGGTACATTTTGTCACTTGCTATTAAAAAAATTATAATAAAAAAAGTATTTATAATAATTGGTTTTGACTGAGTGTAATATAAAGCCTAATATATAGGTAATATGCATATATATTTTCAGATTAAAAAAAATCATTAGTTTGAGAGTAAATACTGAAAATTCTCAAAAGCGGACCATTTTACCTCAGTTTCCTCTACTTATTAGAAAAAGCTAATAATTTTTTTTTTACTAAAATATTTTTTTTAATCTTTTCCAATTGTTTATGAAAATTTTTCAATATTCTTTTATTTCCAAAATTATTTTTTAAAAAATGTTACTAAACAAAAGAGCTTTACTAAGGTTAGAAGTAATTAAAAAATTAAAGAAATTCACAGGAAATGTGACAAAAATCAGTATAAGTTGAGAGTGCCAATCTTACTATTTATGTTAAAAACTATTACTATTTTCTCAATAAATATTTATTATCAGCTCATTTTGTTTAAAAATATATTTCAAAATAAATTGTATTAATGGAATTGTATTATAAATATTCTTCCTTTCTTTTTTTTATAGACGAAAAAACAAAGAATAGTAGGTTGCTTATCATGTGTAGCTATGGGACTTTTATGTTTTGGTCTGGTTTGTATCTTTTTTTCATACAATTTCTTTGTTTTTTACATTATTAATGTGATTCCTCTGTATTTTTAATAGCTATTAATTAAGATTTTATCTTCAATAAACAGTATTGACAGAATGATTAGAGAAAATTATATTTTCTTTTCATTTACTATTTAAAATATCTGTAGATGATGTTGGTAAAATGCCCAAAATGCAGAGACTAAAATAAATTAAATAAAAATAGTCTTATTTTATTTGAAACAAAATACAGTAGACTCCGTTTAATGTGATTGCGGTTCATGTTATCCATCGCTTATTGCTATTGAAATCACTGGGTCCCGATTTCTCCTATTCATTTGTATGCGAAAATGATCGCTTTATGGGATCGTTTCATTGATTAATGTTATTAGTTTTCGAACCTCATTTTAACTGGCAAAGGAATATTCACAATGTATTCAGAAGGAACCCATTCTTTTCTATCCTTTCGTTGTTTGAATTTCTGGGATTTCTCTCTCTTCCACCTGGGAAATGGGAAATGATCAAAAGAGTGGGGAATGATATGTTCCTGAAATTTTTCAGAAATACACACAGTCAGTGGTTGGCGGAGAAGCAGAAGGCAACATGTTATTATCAGAACTGAGAAAGCGTGTATTCCCATTTTAGGCCTTGCTCGCTTACATTCAGCTTGTCGATAGGGAAGTCAGAAAGCGAAATGATTTAACATTAAAACAAAAGATCAAAATTTTAAATCATTATGACAGGTTACCAAAAAGGAGTCAGTGCCATACTGCAATGCAGTTAAACATTTCTCAGCCTCTGAATTGCCTTGAAAGTGTCAAAACAGGGATTACATCGGCGCTTTAAAAAACTTAAGAAAACATTATGATTGCGAACAATTTATCAATAAACTTCATAGAAAAAATTGTAGACAGTCAACAATGGATCCATTTTTAAAAATTATGTATACAATTCTTATTTTTTAAAGGATAATATTAAGTACATAAATATGAGGTTTTTCATTTTATTTTGAAATTTGGTACGTGTGAATTAAAGGGTGAGGTAAATTTATCTAATTTTGCATATCGTTTATTGTGATTGAAATCAAGGTGTCCCAAACTGTATGTGGAATTATGGTAATCACTACTATACATCTAAATGTCATTCATTTCTTTATATACAACAGTTTTGAAACATCTGAATATTTGTGTAGTATTTTATTATATAATATTTTTTTCAAACAGCACAGAGTTTGCATTTACACATTACAGTGACGTTTTTAGTTCTTCTTTTGAAAATGTTGTTATAGAAATGATCAAAGTTGAGCTGTATCTGAGTTTGATGCTATTGATATTTTCTCTTTTACATTTTTTTTTTTTTTTTTTTTTTTTAAGAAAAGAGGGTAATTATTAGTAAAAATAACTTCTTAGATTTGATTATTATTTGAGAATTTTTGTCTGTTCCAAGGATTAAATAAGAGACTATTAAAAAAATTTTAAGTGTGTAATTATTGGTGATTCTTTCAAATTAAACTCAGTAGCATCTTAAAAATACTGTTTATTGTTTTCCTTAAGAACATTAATTTGGTTTATAAGTATTTATAATTTGATTTTTAATGTATATAATTTGGTATATATATTTTTGAATTATTGAATACTATTCTTTTCCGGAAATGAAAATAAATTATCGTGCTTTTACAAAAAGTAAGACAGTGCCATCCACTTTTGTTGATGTAATATATTTTAGTACAGATTTTCATTGAGATTAAAGTATATAATTAGATATTTTACTGTCATGTACTATGTTTAATATAAAACTAATGGATGTTTGAATTGCACATTGATTTAAATAATATTAATTTTTTATGTGTATTTGTGCTATCATAATGCATAATAGTTTCTATTTAATGTGTACAGTAGAACTGTGACTCTCCAAGCTTTGACTAACTGATGTTTTTTCTGAATATTTAACAATATATAATACAGGGTTGGCATGATTTAAATCAGTTGATTTAAAAAAAAAAATCATTGATATAAATCTTTTTTTTTTTAAACTTTGTTTAAAACCTATATTCCGAAGATAGGAGAATTGGGAATCCGTCAGCACAAAAATACCAATAAGTAAATAAGTGTCAATAGATAGTATGTTTTCTAAGAATTTAGGGGTTGTTATCAAAAAGTATGTAGTAGGGATAGGTACGACTAGTTACGACTAGTGGAATTCATTTTATGTAATTGGGGGGTAAAGAGAGTATTACAGAACTTGAAATCCAGTTTGTCTACTAAATAACAAAAGCCGTGGCTTCGTCTGCTAGAATAGAAAGACAGTTTTCTTCTTTTGGTATTTTTCATTCTAACCATCGTAACTAATTAGGAATGGATAAAGCATCAAAGCTAGTGTTTTTATTGAAACAGTTAAATCCATCATTCGGTGCTTAAAAAATATATTGAAATAATTGTGAATTTTTTTTTTTTTTTTTTTTTTTTTAAATAAATAGTTTGCATTAAATGAATATTTAATTGGTTCTTTAAATTTATATCTTATTTAGTTTGCACCATCCAATTACAAAATAATGAAATGTATTTAGTTTAAAATTTATATAATTAATTCTAGGTAATCAGTATGTAGAATATACTAGATAGATAAGTTGTTACTTATAACAAACTATTCCATGTATATTGCAAAAAATATAAAAACACAACAATAATTAAAATTAGAATTCAGAAAAAAAATCAAATAAATCTGATTTAAATTGAAAAAATCTGATTTTATTTATTTATTTTTTTTAAATCATGATTTTTTTCCAACCCTGATATAATATACATAGTTATTATATGAAGATCTATTGTTTTGTAAAAGTTTTAAATTTATTAAAGTTTGGGTCTCAAAAGTGATTTTATTTTTTAAAAAAAGAATTAGTGCTACTATGTTAGATATATGTATATTTTAACTTCAGAGTTTTGTCTAGAATAATAAAGGTTTGTTTTTATGTGTGAACTGTGTAAAAGACCACTTAGTTCATTATCCATGCTACAAGCTCTCTTGTCTCCCAAAGCACTTAACTTGCAAGAATGGCAAAATATTTGGAGCAAAGAAGTTCCCTTCCACCTATAGATCTTCTCTCAAACAAAAATTAACATAATTGGGCAGCCACTGATAAAAATTCTGGAATTTTGCAATAAAAGATAACTTTTTTAAATAATGAACATTTAGTAAATGTATATTAAATTTTAATCCCTTATTTAATAATAGCCTAAGTTATCTGTCCTCGCATTTATGAAGTGGTTGGACCTGGAATGGATAGAGGCATCTATTGGATTCTTTATGAGTTAGGGTTAGCAAAATTCAAATTGAGTAAAGTTTTTCTTCTCCTAAAGTATCGATCCAATTCTAAAATAAATTACTATAAATAGGCTTCATATCATAGCAAACAATACTGTCGCCTTTAAAACATTCGAATTCCATTTCTTCCATCCTTTTCGAGAGTATAATATCATTATTTCAAGCCCTATATTTCCGGGTTAAGAGCAAGCGATTAAATTTATCCATTTATCTCATTGTAAGTAGATGAAAATGACCTCTTTTTTTCTAGCATTATGACGTCATTCCTTTAACCATCTCATTTAACTTATTTCTTATTTTAAATTATTTAGATATCATCCACATTATTTTCATCCTTTTTATCGCTGAACTTAGGTAGGACGTCAAGAGTTTTCTTTTATATTTGGATTAAATAATAGTTTAGGAACATATGGGATAATTTTAAATTGGATCACCGATTATTTTTGGTTGCCATGAAAATTTTATCACCGGTATTAACAACAAATTCTTTTCGTAAAAGTCTAGGAGTCTATTTCATGGACTCATAAATATCTATCGTTTAAGATATATATCTTTCAAAATTAAGAAGTTTGTTCGTTTGTATGATTGTTTTTTATACACAACCACACAGTTTGCAATCGATTCTCTCAATTTTGAATGTCATTCATATATACCGCGAAATAATCATTTTCAATATTAAAACCTCTGCAGTTCCTAATATGACAAGATAAATTAAAGTTGGCAACTAACATGCGGTCAGTAAAGATAACCAAATTATTGAGCGTGTACCAAATAATTCTCAGCCAAAATCAAACCATTTTATTACCTGCCTCATAGGGTACTTTACAATTCTGGAAAATTAAAAGTTTTACGGATCTCGTCATATGACGGGCTATGTGCTAGTAATAAAATATTTTCTTGAGATGGGTGTTATTTTTGAAAATTCATCTTTCATTATCTAAATAAGTATGTATAATTATAAAAATTTTACTAAAATATATTTTTTTTAAATATAGAGTTTCTATTAACAGAGATTTATGTTATTCGAGGTACTAGCAGTCTCAGTTAGCTTGGATAATAAAGTTCTACTGTACTTCTGTATTATTAATATAACTAATTTCATGAAAACTAATGTTTCTTATTTTTTGTTACACACCCTTTTGTTTTGGTATAAAACTTTTGATTTACTATTGAATGAGATGCTTTTTCTAATATATTTATTCTTTATTAAATTTTTAATGGGTTGTTTTAACATTTATGTGTTTGGTTAAATAATTGTATTTTATGATCTTTCTCTTTCCTTTAGGCTTTTCTATATATTCCCGTTTTACTGCTGAAAGTCAGAAAATTTTGCCTGCTTTACTCATTAGGAAATTTATTTTTCTTTTCAAGGTAAAAAGCCGTTTTATTACTTTAGGATATTAAGTATTATTTGTATTATTATTATATATTGAGGGCAATGCATCAGAGTAATTTTTATGTGAATATTAAGGATTTAAACTTTTTTTATGCTAATGTATGAAAAGTTAATTTGAACTAATCTTTTATTGTCCTTTTTTCATGCTCTCAAAGATAATTAATATTACTGACTGATGATTCTTCTTAAGCAAATTCATAGAAGCTTGAATAGTAAAGTATAATATTGTATTCCATAAATCAGTATCTTTATTCTTATAATTTTTGTGTTTTAAAAAATGGCACACATTTGGGGCAAAAAATTAGATAAAGCATAGAGTTTTATGCTTAATTACTTTTTAAAAATGTTTGTATGTTGAACAATATTGCACTTTCAAAATATAGTTTAAGATCTCCTAACTCTGTTAAGCCATCTGTGTGAAAATTTCTCATTTCTCTAAGCTATGAGTATTCAATATTTTACACTTTTGAAAACCCTTCATTTTGAGCTTATTTTGAGCTTATCTTTTTTTTTTTTTTTTTTTTTTTGAAGGAACTTTTTGATCGAAGAATACAAAAAATAGGATATCAAAGCTTTATCCTTGTAAAATTTACAAAATTTTGATTGCATGTTTATTTTATCAAAATACAAACATTGTAATAGGATATTAAATAATAAGGTAGCTAATGGAGGGGGGATTTGGTTTTTTATAATATATTCTATAAATAATAAACAAAAAGGAATTATTTTATTGAGTTGGCTGTGATAGTTTGTCATCTGTGGAATGGCCATATCCCAGTTTGGGGGGCCCCAGTTCCAAGCGTGGGCGATATTGCCAAATTCTAGAACTCAGTTTCTGGCAAACTTTGCTCTTCTTTTCGGACTCTTCCACCACCCCACCACCCGAAAAAAGGAGGGGATGTCAATCGGTGCCTTTATTTTAGGGTATTGAGGGAAATAACACATGATTAGAATACCTTACCATTATTGGTTCTTGTTACTAACAATATTTAGAGACTGCTGAATTTGGATTTTCTAGAGTTCATTTTGCATCTTTGTTCATTTTGATCTTGCCCTTGTGGTAATTTTTTATATACAATTATCAAGGCATATTTTAAATAATAAAAGGTTTAAAATGTCTTTATTGAGGTTTTAATGTATTTAAGCTTGTTTTTGTATTGCCAAATATTAGTAAATAAGTTGTATCCTCCAAATGGGATACCTCATTTAGGTAAGTGCAATGTTAATTAAATTTCACCTTTATATTTTTCAAACCTGTTTATTCAAATAGCATCTAATTTTAATACCAAACAAAGTAGAAATATTTTAAAATATTATTTTATGGTATATTACACTGTTTTTTAAATTATATTATTTTGCCAATTGTTAATAGTGAGGTCAAGTGGGCCTTTGCCTCCCTTGGATAAGAAAAATCATTTATCCCCCCACCTTTTTCTTTAGAATTTTAAATAATTTCTTTAAAACAATTACTCTGTTGTTTTCTTTCCGGTTTTAAGCTAAATTTCTAAAAGCAATTTGTAACATACTTTATTATTTTATAATTATTTGATAGTTTTAAAATAATTTTTTTAAATAGCAACTGTATTTTATAAATATAACTAAATATTTTATAAGCATAATTGCCTAAATATAACCAACTAATGCTTATATTTTGCTTCATTTGTACATATTGCAAAAATTCCGCACTGTTTAGTTTAATAAACAGTACAAAAGGGCCTTTAAATACATTAAAAACTCAAATTTAAATTTGTATTCATCTTAACAAAATTTCAAACCTTTTTTTGTTCAAAATATGCTTTGAAATTCTGTTTAAACTTAATGCAAAACGAAGCACAAATTGTAAACTTCACTTGGTGAGAATTTGGCGATCACTTGTATAAAAATAGAGCCAAAAACATGGTGGTGGGAACTGTGATTCTACTTTCTGGAGTAGTTGTTGAAATCTGCAACCTGTCATTTTAAGGATCTAGCCTGTGTCTGTATTTCATTTATATCACAATGTATAAAGTTTTTTCATATACATAGGTTTAAACAAATGGTATTAGATGTTTCACAGCTCTTTTGGCAATAACAAGATATTCTTTCCTAATGTCATAGTATCAACTCGACTACATTTTTGTTTCAATTGAGTGTTGGTTGATAAATTAATTTGTGACTTTGACAATTTGCCCTTAACAGTTAAAAAATTTAAAATGCCTTTATTAGTGTAATCTATATGTATAAAAATGAATTTGTGTCTGTGTGTCTGTTTGTACTCGATAGACTCAAAAACCATGCATCCAATTGCCGTGAAAATTTGGAAAATTATTAGGTACATCCCTGGGAAGGTTTTTGTAAATTTTTAACGTTTGACATCCATTCCTTCCCCCTTTTTCAAGCATTTTATGTCATTATTCCAAGCATTATTTTCCCCAATTAAAAGCAAATGGTTAATTTTTTACTTTATCACATCATATATAAATAGCAATATGATATCATTCCATTAACCACATGTAATTGTTTTAAGCTCAGTTTTCCTCAGTTAAAAGAAGGAGATTAAAATTTTCAATTTCTCACATAATAAATAGATGAAAACGATATTTTTTTTTATCATTATTGCATCATTCCTTTAAACATCTGATTTATTCATTTCTTATTTTATATTATTTAAACATCGTCTGCGTTGTATCCATTCGATTTGACCTGGAAATTCAGATATAAAGTGATTGACTTTCATTTCTATGTGATGCAAATTATAGCATTTTTATATGAGAACTAATTTTAAATTTAATTCTTGGTTAGTTTTTTATGTTACAATGAAATGTTTATCAACCATATTCTAACAACAAAAAGTACAAATTTCAGTGACTCTCATGAACGAATAAAAACCTGCCATTTTATATACTTATCTTTATATTCATAGGGTTGTAGGTATGAATGTGTGTTTCTATTTCATACAAAACCATGTGGTTTGTCATAAATTTCCTTCATTTTGGACAACCTTTATTAATACCAAGAAAATGAGCACTGTTGCTGTCAAAACCTCCGCTTCCTATTCTAACACATAATATGGCAAGATCTATTAACGTTGCTAATCAACGTACAGTAGTAATGCAGTAATGTAATTTAGGGTTAAACTTGTATTTTAGTATAAAAAAAGTTTGAGCAAATATAATATAAGAAACAAATTCGATTATAAAAACTGAATAATGTTATAATACTCTTATAATAGAAATCTATAAATATGCCAATGACTCGAACTGAAATGTGACGAATTTATAGAGTTATGCACGAAAAAATTCTTCGTTTAAAAGTAATTTATTAAGTTCACCGTAGCGAAGCACGGGCGCACTTGCTAGTCTTTTATTATATTAAAATTTTGGTGTTTTGATCACTTGCAGAATCTTTGTCAAAGTTGAACCCAAGTTGAAGACCTTTGCTGTATTTAGTCTCATTTTTCAGCAGAAATAGGTCTTAATTTTTGTTTATAGGAAATGGTCATAAATGTGTTTTAATTTTAACCCTCTAACCATTTAGCATATAATTTTCTCCCCTGCCAATGTCTTCAAATGGGTGTGTAGGTGTTATGAGGTGATTTAAATCCGCATAAAATTTCTTTTAATTAAATGGTGATGACAGTTGAACTTGTAATAAAAGTTTTGGATCTAAATTGAACTATGAATCTAACTATTTAAAAGGAAGCTTCTTTTTCTTAAATATTTTCTAGTTGTTATCTAGATTTTCTAGTAATTAATTGACTTTTTCTTTGATTTTTTTCAGTATCTCTTTTCTGTATGGACCCTGTAATCTTCTAAAGCGCCTGTTCTCATGGGAGAGATTACCCTTTACAACAATATGTTTCGGATCCTTATTTTTAACTTTATATTCAGCTTTATGGGTAAGATGATTTCCTTATTCTGTTTGATGAACCATTCTTTTGTAATATGTTTTGCATATTGCTTGACATTGCTTTAAAACTACTTTTTGTTTTCATTGTTGAAAATAAAAGGTTTTTAATTTTTTTAAAAATATGAAATTATATGAATGTGTCTTTTTTTTGTTGCTTTGTTCCATTTGTGCATAATTATCACTGTACAGTTTTATGGTAGCATTAATATCATTGCTATTTAAAAATGAATGACAATTTGTTTTCTTTAATATCCCTTTATTGAAAACAAAAACTTGTGTGTTTTGTTTCATTGTTAATAAAATGTTTATTTTGTTGTCATAATAAGGGGCAACCAACATCTTAGAATAAATCATTAAAAAAAAATTTTGTTATTTTATATTGTCAGTTCACATTATTATAATGGACAAAATTTTAAAATGCAATAAGTATTTACAAAATGGTTGCTTCAGTAATACTGCATCAGTTGATGGATGCAGGGTTGGAAAAAAAAAATAATCCTGATTTAAAAAAAAAAAAAATAAAAAATATCAGATTTATTTGATTTAAATCAGATTTTTTTAAAATTTAAATCCGATTTCTTTGATTTTTTTCTGAATGCTAATTTTAATTGTTGTTTTTATGTTTGTTTTTTTCAATATACATAGAATAGTTTGTTATAAGAAGTCACATCTTATCTATCTAGTATATTCTACACACTGATTACCTATAATTAAATATATAAATTTTGATCTAAATACATTCCATTATTTTGTCATTGGATGGTGCAAACTCAATAAGATGTCAATTTAAAGAACATTCTTTTAACGCAAACTATTTATTTAAAAAAACCAAAAATCACAATCATTTCAATATTTTTTAAACAACGAATGATGTATTTATCTGTTTCAATAAAAACACTAGTTTCTATGCTTTGTCTACTCCTCATTGGTTAATGAAGGCTTGAATGAATAATACAAATAGAAGAAAACTGTCTTTCCATTCCAGCAGACAAAGCCACGGCTGTCGTTATTGGGTAGACAAACTGGATTTCCAGTTCTCTTTACTTCCCATTACATAAAACGAATTCCACCAGTCATTGTCAATCATTGTGCTACATACTTTCTGATAACAACCCCTAAATTCTTGGAAAGCACATGCTATCTATTTACACTTATTAACTTACTGGTATTATTGTGCTGACTGATTCCCAATTCTCCTGGCTTTGTTAATATAGGTTTTAAAACAAGTGAAAAAAAATTATTTAAATCAATGATGTTTTCAAAAAATCAACTGATTTAAATCAAGATTTAAATCATGCCAACCCTGGAAGCATGACTTAAAAATTATTTAGAATAAAACCAACACAATTGTAATAACTAAATCTGCATATAGGTTTCATATTTAGGTACTTATTTTTACATTGATTATATAAATCAAAATATTTTTAATAGTTCCTTATTTTCTCTTCCCCCCCCTTTTCTTCATTTTCTACCATTTTTTCCTTGTTTTATCTCAAATATGTCACTTTTGTGTCTGGTTATAATTTGATTTACCAATTAAAATCACTGCATGACTATGATGTGTTAGCAGTAGGTGCTATTTTTTTTTTATCTTATTAATGGAATAAACGTTTTACTTAATAATAGTACCTATAACAAAAAGTTGTTATATCATGTAGGTTTACATCATAATATACATAACTAGTAAAATGTGAAGGGGCCTAATAATAAAGAAGATAATTCTAAATTTTTAGAAATAGCCTGTAATATGTTTAATCCACTACTATGGATCTTGGTCAATCATATAGTTGAAAAGTATGAATAGTAAAGTTAAAATATCTTGTAACCATTGTCCCTAATAGAAATAATTAAACTGTTGAGATGAACAATATACTTCATATGGCAGATAGATGTTATTAAAGTCACAAAAGTCAATTTAAATCTTGATACATTATCCCTTGCACCAAAATTAACATAGAGTGGACTCTGCATAATGGGATGTTATCCATCGCTTATTGTTATCGAAATCACTGGGTCCCGATTTTCACTATTCATTTGTATGTTAAAATGATCGATTTATGGGATCGTTACATCAGTTCATGTTATCCATTTTCGAACCTCATTTTAACTGGCAAAGGAATATTCACAAAGTATTCAGAAGGAACCATTCTTTTCCTTTCCTTCTGTGTTGTTTGAATTTCCGAGAATTTTCCCTCTTCCACCTAGGGAAATGAGGAAGGATGAAAGGAGTGGAACATTACGCATTCCTGGAATTTTTCAGAAATATGCACACGCTTCTGGTGGTCAGTAGTTGTCGGATAAGCAGAAGGCAACAATTCTATTTGGAACTGAGAAGGAGCGTATTCTCATTTTATGCCTTGCTCACTGACGTGCAGTTTGTCTGTATATGGAAGCCAGAAAGCGAAATGATTGAACATTAAAACAAAATATCAAAATTTTATATCGTTATGACAGGTTACCAAATAGGAGTCAGCGCAGTTAAACATTTCTCAGCCTCTGAATTGAATTGAAAGTGTTAAAAGGTGGAGTACAACACTGCTCCAATGACTTTATAAAACATTACAATGACGAACAATTTATCCATGAGCTTCTTAGAAAGAATCGTAGACAGTCAACAATGGATCCATTATTTTTATTATGTAAACAATTCTTGTGTCTTAAAGGATAATATATACAGTACATAAATATAAGGTGAGTTTTTTCATTCTATTTTGAATGTAGTGCATGTGAATTAAAGGGGGGGATTTATCTAACTTTGTATATCATTTATTGTTTTATCAAAATCACGGTGTCCCAAACTCATCCCCTTAAGTGGAGCTCACTGTATATATAAACCCTATTGTGACAGTGATACTGTATGGCTGTGAGTACTGCCTGACTAAAATTTTGGAAAATAAACTATTGATATTTGACCATAAGATACTTAAATTTGGTGCAGTTTGTAGCCCTGTTTCTATTTGCCAAAAAGCAATGCCAGTGCAGGGTAAATCTGTGAATTGTACTCCCCTTTTTAGACTTATCCATAGATGTGTGAAAAATTTTCCACCTTTCTACCGGAGTCATGGCAGATTTTAATCTCCTTTCCCATGATCCTTCGTGTTTGCTGGCACAATAAATGTGCATAAAATGCTTAGTAAAGATGGTCCATGACTGAAATTGAATCCCAGTGAGGATAACTTGCCCCCGGCAGAAATAGAAAATAGCAAAAAGTTGAAAAATAATTTCCAAAATTTCACAATTCTAGTTAAACAACAGGGTAAAAGACGATAAATTAGAAATTTTTTTTTTTTTAAAGTAGTTGTGAAAATTTATGCATATCCACAGGCTTGCAATTCCGTCACTTTTCTCACTTTTAGTCACTTTTTTCACAATTGATCACTTTTAGTCACTTTTTTAAATAAACAGTCACTTTTTGTCACTTTTTTATGGTGTATTACAGCAAAAGTGTGTTGTTGAAAAAAGAAAATCTGAATTAATAACAAAATATTTTAATAAAAGACCAAAATGTGATGTAATCTTATTTTTCTTATTAAAATGTAATCAGTCACATGGTTTCCAGAATTGAGTGATTTTAAAAAGTCGCAAAGAAGTTCCGGAAATCTACATTTGTACTGAAATGTACATTTAATACATTAAAGTAATTTACGTCAAAGCACACATTTCTTTTTCTTCATAATTTTTTATTTAGATACTATAATCTAGCTATGTACATATTTCAAAACATCATTAATATATGCAAAAAATTGTGATTATAAAATTAATGTATCGTATGTATTCAAATCTAATTTATAGATTTTCTTGAATAAAAAGCAATGTTGAGTTGTGTTAAACAAAAATTTTTAACCTTTTTTGTATTTGACGCTAAAATCATGTCTTGCATGAATCATTTGATTTAGAGTTAATATAAATAGAAAAATCTTAATAATAGCATCTGTAATCAAGAGGAGAAAAAAAAAATCGCCTTTTTTTTCAATGTTTAGTCACTTTTTCGTCACTTATTCTGTATTATTTGTCACTTTTCTCACCTTTTTGAAAGTACCTCAGCAGTTGCAAGTCTATATCCATTACGGCATATTAAGCCTACCATATATGCATATCTGAATTGATTTCAATAAAACTAAAATTTATAAAGTATATAAAGAAGTTTCAGTAGGAATTCATTAGATAAAGCTAATGAATGTATATATAAAACTGCTTTGAGAATTTTACAATGCCTGTTTCTAATGGCAGTTTCGTGTGAACTTGTTTTTATACAAACTGAACTCCTAGGAGATATGTACTATGCATTGAAAAATAAGCCTCAGAGAGCTTGAATTCTAGTGAAGTCGTATTTTTTACGGATGTTAAATCTGAGAAAGTAATCTTGTAAATATCTTTTCTTTTTATGTAATACATAAGTATAGACATTTTAGTTTTTTAATGTGGGAATTCTGAGTTTATCCTGATTATATAATTATATTTAGAGAGAACTTGTTTATTCCCCGCTATATTTGGTGGTAAGAGCCAGGTCTTTTGCCACAGACACAAACGGACATAGTCTTAGCCCTGTAATTTAGCTTTCTTTTATACAGTCTCCTATATAATAACAGCCTACGTTATCTGTTCATCTGCCCTTGAATTTATGAAGTGGTTGGACCTAGAATGGATAGAGGCACCCATATTGGGGTCTTCATGAGTTAGCAAAGTCAACAAAGCGAGTCAAGTTTATCTTCTCCTAAACTATCGGTCGGATTCTAAAATAAATTGGTACAAATATGCTTCACTTCACAGCAAAAAATACTGTCAGGCGATTAAATTTATCAATTTATCCCATAAATAAATAAAAATAACATCATTTTGAGCATTATGACATCATAATGTAAAAAAGTTTTGGAGAGTATTCCTCGATACGGAGAAATGAAAAAGCATTATACTGATACTGAAAATTGAGACTACCTCAGAATGGCTTTAATAGAAAGAGTTGTTCTCACCAGTTCACGTTTCAAGCAAAATTAAATAAATTTTTATACTAAATTATTTCTTGATGAGTTAGGGTTAGCAGAATTGAAAGCGAGTAAAGTTTAAAATGAATAATTTTTAGTCAGCATAGTTATAAAATGGAACAACATTTATTAAATATAAAAGAGGAAATGGTTCCCCATAATGTCGTTCCAATCACCTGTCATCCATCATATGATGGGCTATATGCTAGTATATTAGTATCATTACATCCCCTATATAATAATAGCCTAAGTTGTCTGCCCGCGAATGTATGAAGCAGTTGTACCTGGAATGGATACAGGCATCCATGTTGGATTTTTTAAGAGTTAGGGTTAGCAAAATTCAAAGCGAGTTCGAAATCCACCCCATCCCCCCGGAGCATAATATTTAAATTGGACTGTGTTTACTCGACTCTCATTTACCTTTAGTTCCTTCATTGGGTGTAGACCTAGCACGTATATAAATATTTGATCTTTTTCTTTTGACAGTTCTTCCCGACTATCTCATTTTTAATTTTAGATTAATTCAATATTTCCTGCTTTTTCTTTTAAATTCTTATTCCTAAAATTGTTTTATTATTTTTAAAATAAATGTTTATTATTTTTTCAACTTTTTATGACTTAAATCTTCTTCTCGTAATGTAATAATAGCCTAAGTTATCTGTCTATCTGTCCTCGAATTTATGAAGCGGTTGGATGTGGTATGGATAGAGCATCCATATTGGATTTTTGATGAGTTAGGGTTAGCAAAATTCAAAACGAGTAAAGTTTATTTTTTTCCTAAACTATAGATCGGATTCTAAAATAAATTGGTATGAATAAGCGTCGTATCACACCGTTAATAAAAATACTGTCGTGTTTAAAACATTCGAAATTCACCTCGTCTTTTGAAAAAATTATTATATCAATATTTTAGGAAGGCTATATTTACATTTTATCATAATATATTTAAAAATAACAATTTTTCTAGCAGTGTCATTTTTAAGTATCTCATTTGAATCAATTTATTTTAGATTATTTAAAAAATCTTCTGCATATTTTTGTATCCCTAAACTTAGATATTACCTAAATAATTTTAGTTTATAATGGCTTAAATCAGATTAGGTACATAAGTGATAATTTAATCAATTATTTTGTAGAACGATAATTCTCAGCCAAAAAATCGCCATTTTTTTTTACCTCCTCATAGGGTACTTTACACAATTCTGGAAAATTAAAAATTTTACTGATCCCGTCAAGAGGGCTATATGCTAGTCCATTGATACATTTTAAAATTATTGCCAAATTTCAACTTTTGGGATTGGTTAGGCAGGTCATTTATAGAGTGTGGTCTCGAATCTCATGTTTTAATTACAGTTATTATGAATGGGGCAAACAGATCAATTGTTTTCAAAATTGAAACAAACTGTATAATGTAAAACTATGTGTCTACCATCCATAGAAATATAGGATATGAAACTGGACAATCTGTTGTTAAAGGTGTCCTATAATAACTGCTTTATATTCAAGAATCAGTATTTCTGAAGGTGCATAAAAATGTCATTCACGCCAGTTTCATTTCATGAGTTGGTCAGGGATCTGAGTTGCAATGATATCGAAATGCATTTTACTAAATCTCGAGCAGAGCATTGGAGTTCTGCGTGAATATGAGAATGGCAAATCAGCAAGAAAGTGAGCTGAATTATTTAACTGCGGAAGAACGAAAATCAACAAAGTCATTAAAGAAAAGAATTTGATTTTGAAGGAGTACGAAGACTACAGAACAAACAGAAATAAATTGTAGACTTTTTTTTAAAAAATATAAGGAAGCATGAAATAAAATACTGTTTTATCTTTCGATAAATTTTAAATTTAATTTTAAATAAGGAATATATGTCAGACTTGTTTATATTGCGCATTATAGCAATTATCTTATAATAGTAAATAAAGCCCTTCAGAGCGGCCAACCCCTCTAAGCAGCCAAATATTCTTGGTACAGTGAGGTGGCTGCTCAGAGAGGTTTCACTGTATCTTCAATTTATGTAAAATAATTAAATATATACCTTTATAAAAATAACCCCAAATCATTGATCCAACAAAATTATTGCACTTTATAAAAAGATATATTTTTAACAACTTATTTTGTGAATGAGGTTTATCCCAACTTTCATGGTAGTATTGCTTCTAGATTATTCCATTTTGTAAAGAAAGACATGCTGTCTGGTGTGATTATTAAAGGATTAACATAAACATTACTTGATTATTGGGATGGAAAGTTTTATTACTGAAGTTTTTAAAATAATTTAATAATCATTAGTTCAGGGTATCTGGTAAATAGAAAACTTTCTTTTTGTCATTTTAGGTGAAGAGCACTTCCCTCACGTTGTTATTTTCCCTATGTCAAGGATGTGTCATATTTTGGTAAGTTCTGTATTGATTTTTTTTTTTTTTTAACATGGTTATTTGACAGATAAAATGTGCACATCATGGATTTGAAAAATTTTATTTTGGCAGATACCCTGTAAATAAATATATATATATATATATAAAAGATAATCAGGGTCTATTTGATGTAGACCAATATTATAATTTTAATATTTGCTGATATTTCTGTACTATACAGGAGACATATGTATGCTAATGCTGTCAGAAGCATGAATTACGTTGAAGCAAATGGGAGCCCATAAGCTATACTAGGATAAGTTTTGACTCACGAGTGTTTTAATAATTTTTTCAGGTATACAGTCGGTTTCATTCCTGGAGCTACAAAAGGACTCTGTTTGTTTTTTCGAATGTTCAAGTATCGAGGATCATCATCGTTAATGCCTGTCTAAAGTCATTCTGATTACCAAACTATTGAAAAAATATCCAAGATTCCATTATTTTGCATCTTCACTTGTTTTTCTTCATTATAGAGTTCAATATATCGTTAATAAGCTTAATTTTTGTTATGGACGTGTGATATTTATACAATACTTCACTTAGCTTTATTTATTTTATTGTTAGTTGTGGCAAAATTGAAATTATTTTTACTTTGAATATCTTTTTTATTTAATTAAATAATTTATATTTTTCTTTACGTTTTTGTTTGTTGAATTCTGTTTCATTTGGTTTGTACTATTTATTTAAGACGTGTATAAAAATCATGTACATATTTCTGAAAGATTAAGTGGATTTTATATCTTGTATAAAGTTTTTACTGCAATAAAAAACATGCTTGCAGCTTGTAGAATACTTCTTGTATGTTTTATGTTTTTGTAATGTGTTAAATTTATTTACATTTATGTGGGATATGTAAATAAATTGGTAATCGTTTAAAATGGTTTTGTTACTTAGAGACTAAATTTTATTTTATTTATTTTTCATTAAGAGCTTTTTCGTGCCTGAATACCCAGATAATATGAAAGTAAGCAGAGTCATTAGTTTTTGACATGCAATGATTTTATCCAGTTTTATCCTTCAAGTCAAAATCTGCTTTTCAAAGGTCAAAAAATGTCAAAAAAGTGTAAAATTACTGTTATCTGATATTGTAAGAATATTAGGTAACATCAAACCATTCAGTGTTACACATTGTTAATTTTAACTGTTCACATCTATTTCCAGAGTACTATTTTACTACGAACCATTTACTATTTAAATGTTAAATTATTTTATTACTAATAAATTACGATTTATTAACTATTTACTATAGTCAAATCAGTATGTTAAAACAATTGTCAGTATATACATGGCTTCCGCACACCTGGAAAGTCAGGGAAAATCATGGATTTAGACAACGAATTTTGTCATGGAAAGTCTTGATTTTTCAAGTAAAATGAGTAAAAGTCAGGGAAAGTCATGGATCCGCTAAACTACCGATTAAATAAAAATGCATTGAATTGTTTAATTCTATTTTTAACTGCCATTTGGCTGAAGTTACCGAGTTTGGTATTTATGTATTATCCTATTGACCAAGTAAAATTTCTTCACCAAGGAAACTCGAAGCAAGAAAGCTTAATGGGTGGGTAAATGTATATTATTCTGGTGTTTTCTTAAATTGCAGATTAAAATTTTATTAATATAATAATAATTATTTTTTAATAAAAAGGAGTTAAGGTTTTTGCACAAAATATAAGTTTATCTCTAGGGATATTGTATATAAACATTATAGGGTTATATTTGACTATTATTCGTGGTCACCCGGATAACACCAAAGTACCCCGAATTCAAATCGGAAACATTTGGATTAAAAAATTGCTGTATGATTAAACTTAGGTATGAAGATACAACAATTTATTTTTATGTATATGAGTTTATGAACACTTATAAAGTAAGTTTATAGTTTTTTTATGATAAAATTTCTGTCATTTCTCTAAAAGTATATATTTTATTTGTATGCACATCAGAAGTTTTATTCATATATACTTTAACGAAAGCTTTTCAAAGTCATGGAAAATAATCTGCTAAATCAGGGAAAGTCATGAAAAGTCAAGGATTTGAAAAATTTTATTTTGGCTGATACCCTGTATTTAATTTAGAAAATTGCTTATTTTAAAATTTTTTAATTCTCAAGTTCATGTATAATTTTTAAAATTGGTTTTTATGGTTAAAATGAAAATGTTATATTTATAATAAAAATATTTCATATTCATTTCACTCACCATCGTATTGTGGTGATTTTGCGAAGTTCAGTTATTCTGTAGCATGATTGAAAGAAGGTATTACTACTTGTGAAAGATTTAAAAATAACGTCAAAGCTTCTGAGTACTTGTCCACTAAATAAAGCTTCCGTTGAACAAGTTTTTTCAAACTTTGGACTAAGGCTGAAGCAGGCCCTAGGCAACATTGCCATTCTGGGCTTAATTTTCTGTCATGACACATACTTTGCGTTTGGTAGTTTGGTTTTAAAGCATATAGTATGGAGTTCTATTTAATTATAGGATTTCAACAAAAAAAAGTATATACATGTACAAAAATTAAATAAATATAATTTATTAAAATAAACAATAATACTTAAACAAATATACCCAGATTGATTCGTTATTTTGCCTTTTTTTCTCACTTTTAATTCTACAAACTAGTCCATTAGTTTGTTAGAATTGATACAGTTATTTAATAACTCTTTTTCTATATAAAGTAATGATAAACTATTTCATTTTTGTTGGCCTAATGTGTATCCTTAAAACTTTTTTATTCTGGTCATTACTGAGAAGGATCTTTCACCGCTTGCTTATCTTATTGGAAGGGTTCAATCAATTCTCAGAATTATGTTTAAATTAGGAATGTTGAAATAGTATTTTTTTCCTGAATAAATGACCACATGGATACAGGCAAAATACCTTCAGTAAAATCGAAAGCCTTTACTGACGTGCATAGTAAAGGCTTGATCGTATTTACACACATCGATACTTGCAGGTGTGGATGCATAAACACAGGAACACTCGTCCACACTTGTTGACTTTTTTCAATCAACGTTTCAGCATTATGAATATCACGTTTTTCTGTTAAATAAAAATTAAAAACCTAATTTTCGGGCCTCAAAACTGATGGGCCCGAGGCACTTGCCTAGGCCTTAGTCCGCCACTGCTTTGGACATATACACAGGCTTGCAATTCTGTCATTTTTTTCACAATTGATCACTTTTTCGAGTAAACAGTCACTTTTTTCTTGGTGTATCACAGCAAAAGTCTTGTTGTTGAAAAAAGAAAATCTGAATTAACAACAAAATATTTTAATAAAAGACTATAAACGGGATGCTCTAATCTTATTTTTCTTATTAAAATGTAATGAGTCCTATGGTTTCCAGAAATGAGTGATTTTAAAAAGTCGTATAGAAGTTCCTGAAATGTACATTTGTACTGAAATGTACATTTAATACATTAAAGTAATTTACGTCAAAGCACACATGTCTCTTTTTCTTTTTCTTCACAATTTTTGTTTAGATACTCTAATCTAGTTATGTAAATATTTCAAAACATCTTTAATATATGCAGAAAATTGTGATTATAAAATTAATGTATTGTATGTATTCAAATCTAATTTATAGATTTTCTTGAATAAGCAATGTAGAGTTGTGTGAAACAAAATTTGTAACCTCTTTTGTATTTGACGCTAAAATCATGTCCTGCATGAATTATTTGATTTAGAGTTAAAATAAATGGAAAAATTTTAATAATAGCATCTGTGATCGAGAGGAGAAAAAAATCGCTTTTTTTCTTTCAATATTTAGTCACTTTTTGGTCACTTATTCTGTATTATTAGTCACTTTTCTCACCTTTTTGAAAGTACCTCAGCAGTTGCAAGCCTGTATACATTCAAAGCTATGAAATCAGTTAGGAATTGATAAATTTTTATATTAATGTATTATTAAATGTTTTAAGTAAATTTTGATCCTGACTATTAAAAGGCTATACATTTAGTAACAGTTTATCATTCTCTTGATTAATGACCATTTTTTTTTATCACAAAAAACTTTCTCTTAATATTTTAAAGTAAAAAAATTTATATCGTTCTAAACTAGTATTTCTTGACTCTGATTATATAGTATTGCATATTAACACAGTTATTTAATTATTCTTATCGATTAATAGGTCTTATTTACAAAATTTGAATAATTTTAATTACTTTTATTGTACTCTGGGGTTATTAATAATTATATTGTATGTTAAAAATAAAATTAATATTAATCCAATTAAAAGTAATTGATGGTTAGTTTTCATTACGTAGAAAACTATTAAAAGTAATCAGTTACTTTTAATTGTATTGAATATTTAAAATAACATACCTAAGATTTTTTGTTTTTTGATGGTTAATTCGATTTACACATGTTAAGTCAAAAACCCAACCTCGAAAGTAAGAGAGAGAGATATTTAAGATATTTTAAGATGACTAGCTTTTTATTTAAGTTTATTGAATTTTTTAAGTTAAACTATTTTCTAAATAGTAGGAATAAAGAAGAAAGTGTAAGGAATTAACTTCATGAAACATCGGCCAGATGCTATCACAAAAATTGCACAGCTGTACAGTAATTGCTTACTTGCTCTAACTATGCACTTCTCATTTTCAACATAACATCAGTCTTCTCATTTTTATCAATTATATATATATATATATATATATATGCTAATATATACATGGTTTCCGTGCACCTGGAAAATCATGGATTTAGACAATGGATTAATTTTCTCATGGAAAGTCTTGATTTTTCAAGCAAAATGAGTAAAAGTCATGGATCCGCTAAACTACCGATTAAAAAAATGCATTGAATTGTTTAATTCTATTTTTACTTGTCATTTGGCTGAAGTTACTGAGTTTGGTATTTATGTATTATCCTATCGACCCTATTGCCAAGTAAAATTGGTTCACCAAGGAAACTCGAAGCAAGAAAGCTTAATGGGTGGGTAATTGTATATTATTCTGGTTTTTTTCTTAAATTGTAGATTAAAATGTTATTAATATAATAATAATTAGTTTTTATTAAAAATGAGTTAAGATTTTTGCACAAAATAAGTTTATCTCTTGGGATATTGTATATAAACATTATAGGGTTTTATTTGGCTATTATACATGGTCACCCGGATAATACCAAAGTACCCCAAATTCAAATTGGAAACATTTTGTTTGAAAAATGGCTGTATGATTAAACTTAGGTATGTAGATACAACAATTTATTTTTATGTATGTGAGTTTATCAACACTCATAAAGTAAGTTTATAGTTTTTTTGTATGATAAAATTCCTGTCATTTCTCTAAAAGCATATATTTTATTTGTATGTACATCAGGAGTTTTATTCATATATACTTTAACGAAAGCTTTTTAAAGTCATGGAAAATGATCTGCTAAATCAGGGAAAGTCATGAAAAGTCATGGATTTGAAACATTTTATTTTAGCAGATACCCTGTATATATATATATATACCGTAGTTCCTTTTTTTTCTAGCCTTTTTAATTTTTATAAAATGCTTTGATTGTTATTCTTAAAATTTACATGATTGTTTAAAAAAAATTTTGTCAATTTTCTTCTTCTTTTGTTGTAATATTCATTTGCTCAATAAATGGATTGTACCTTCTTGAGTTATGTTATTTCCGTCATGGTTAGGTTCATTTGAATTTCTTCCTTTACAAATTTTTATCTGGTTCTAGAGACATTATAAGAGAACACAGGTACTTATGAGCCAAAACACTTTAGCTTAATATATAAACACTAGCATATAGCCCATCATATGACGGGATTAGTAAAATTTTTAATATTCCAGAACTGTTAAGAAAAAAGGCAGGTAAGAAAATGATTTGTTTTTTGGCTGAGAATGATCTGGTACACGCTCAATAATTATATATAAATTTATATATATATATTTAAAAGTTATATATATGTGTGTGTATATATTTTATTTTATGCAGATGCACTTGATTATACATCCTATGGTGCTCATTCATCTTTGATACATGGGATTGGAGCATAAAAATAAAATAAAAAGACAAAATAATTTTAAAATATCAGTAGCTATAAAAACATGAAAATAGGAGTTTAATCGTTGGTTATGTTGCAGTGGTTCATAAACATTTAACATGTGTATTTATACATTTACTCCATGTACATAAAACTCCATGTATTTTAATTAATTCATTTCATATTTGACTATCGTCTGTTTTGTATTTTGTTTTAGTTTTGTGGCAACGTGGTAACATAAAAATAAAAAAAAAATAGTAATTTATTTTAAACCGTTACCAATAATATCTCCTACTTAGATGTTCATTCCATTATCACGAACCTAATTAGGGTGAAAACCTTTCTAAAACAAAGTCCGTGGGTTCTACTTTTACAGATGACCTTGATCCGCGTATTTTTAGGAAATCGGTTTTAAGAAGTAGGTCTCAGTATCAGTAGAGTCTATATAGCAAAAATATAGACCAGGGTCGGCAACCTGTTTGTCCTTAAGGGCGCAATACACAATTTGAAAATCACCGAGGGCATATATTTTACAGATAATCAACAGGTATAAATAGACATTAAAAAACAGATTTACAGTAACAAAAAATACGTGCGTGTTATTAGATACGCTCAAAGTTAGCAAACTGCTAATCTATGCACAATCCTAAACTCAACTGACTACTTGTTGTATATCGCCGTTTGACAAGAGTAAGTAAATCGCTCTGGTTATCATACATTTACATTAATCCAGCGAGGGCGCATTAAAAATCGATCGGGGGCGCCATGGCTCCCGCGTGCGCCGCGTTGCCTATCCCTGATATAGACTGTAGAGCATATAGTAGTAATATTGACAGCATATGGCAAAACTATAGGCTGTAGCAACCCAAACCCAATACAAATAGTCAAAACTATTTCTTCTAGCAATAGTTTCTATAAAGCTAAGTAAATTTTATCTGCCTGAACGAAAGACTACAATAAATATTAAGTGATTTAAGTTGAGATATACATTTTATGCACAAAAATGAGAATTTTCACGTTTTCGAATTTTAATTTTAAAAATAGAAGACAAAAACTAAGCAGGACTACCTATTTTCCTTTCATTTGGGGTCTTAATCAGTGATTTTTAATGGATTTTTATAGCCGACTTTTTAACGTCTCTCAAAAACGATACTTTTCCTCCGCCGAGTTTGTGACGTCATAGTTCACGAAAACACCGACTGTCTATGTTGTTTACTTGTTAAAAGACGACTTTTAAATTTATTTCTGTGCATATAATAGAATTTTTTTTTATTTTGTCTGGCATTAAAAAAGCATATTAAAATATTATATTGTGCCACTCTGTAAAAATACAACTAATTGTAATGAGAAGATATTTTTCAACGTTCCCAAAGATCCACATACAAGTAAAATCTGGACAAATGCGATGAAAAGGGATGAGAAATGAAACCCCAAATTATCCTCTATATCATCCCAATGGGTTTGTGGATTTGTATTAAGGCGTATTAGGAGTGTTGGGTAAGCATTTTGTCAGAATGTATAACAAGTTTAGTCTCTAGAAGCATTTTAAAAAAACAAGAAAAATTCATAAAAAAAATCATTTTATAAATACATTGAATTTTATATAAAAAAAAACTACTTTTCAACTTTTTCTTATTTCTACTAGGGACGAACCGTTCTCTTGCGGACCCCATTTTCTTCAAGGTTGTGGCGCCCCCAAGACGGATGCACCCGTGGCAAATGCCACTTTTGCCACGCCCCAGTTACGGCCCTGGTAGTAGGTGTCGGTCAATAGCATTCGTGGAACAAAATAGTAGGCCGTAGCGATCCAAACCTTAACGGTTTCATTGGTCCATATCCGGGATGCAGAAGCGTAATAGGACCTACAACTTATATGAGCAACAATATACCGAACGTATGACATGAAACGGTTAAGATAGTAGTTCCTCTCAAAGTATAATAAACTAGATTGTACAAAATGAATACTAATTTTTCCCTTTTAAGTTATGATTTTTTTTAAAATCGCGATTACTTTATCTAAATTTATCGCTATCAAGCTGAATGTCTGTCTGAAAAAAACAGATGTAAATCCATTGGTGGGAATGTAAAACCTGTTCGTTTTTCTCTCTACAGTTTACATGTCTCTTTGAAATCTCGGTGAGTTAAAACAGCTGCGCCTCAACGGTGTCTTGCAGATTCTGTTACATAAACGCGGAAGATTTTCTTATTTTTCTCTTTTTGTTGAAGGGAAAAAAATCAATGACAGAATGCCAAGGACACTTCATTCACACTAGAAGGGACAAAGCTAGGTCAAAATGGAAGTTAACTTTGAATCACTTCTCTGTTGTCTCTGACAGAATCGTCTTTCAATCCCGTTTTGCCGTTTTATATATTATAGTCTTTGCTTTTCCTAACATCTTAATAGTAATACAAAAGAATTTTAAGCAGAATTGAATGCTTCATTTAGAATCATAGCTAAGAATCGCGCGACTCTGAATGATTTATAAACAAACTTAATTTGGAAAATGGATTTCCATGCGGAACTGACCAGATGTGTTGACGTCTGAAAAGATCTGATTCCTGATTCGACTGTACCTTTTCAAACTCAATAAATGCTATGTCATTTGGATCTAAAGTTGGAATTTTACACATTTCTGGCGAATTCTGAAAATTTGGACTGTTGGATTGGCTACTTGCGACAGCTTCTACAAAAGCTACATAATCTACAGCACGAATCCTCTATACGCGACAGCCTCTACAAACGTTACATAATCTACAGCCAGGGCCTGATTAAAGCACGGGTCGACCAGGGCGAGGCCCTGGGCGGCCCCCTAAAATTGGGTACTTAATTATTAAATTTTAAATAATTTAATTAACAAAATTTGAAAATGTTTTTTGTTCATTCTTCAAATAAAATTTCATGAAACCTTATTCAGAAATGAAATAAAAACTGTTAAAATGTTGACTATTTTATCTAAAACACACTCCAATTTGCTTATTTATCTTATAAATAGCATTTATCTGATATATTATATGATATAAATTAGAAATAAAATAAAGTTTTCAGCCAGTTATAAAGAAATATTAGCACTTTTTTAATATTTCTGAAACTTAGGTACAATTGTTATTTGCTTAAGAATTTTATTCTTTTATTATTTTTTTCTCTTATTCATTTTGTCTTCAAATCGACGAATAACTATTATTTGTTCATCTTATGTATGCTATTTTATTTTATTTTTTATATAAAAAACTTAATTGCAAGTGTGACAGTTTACGTCCTCGAGGATAGACAGATGTTTGGCATTCGACTGCACTACAAAAGTATGGAAACATAAAAAAAAATGAATATAAACTTTCCTCCAAAAATATTCGTTTGTATCCTATTTTATAAACTATTTTTTTTTTTTTTTGCCTTGAAAGGAGGGGAGGGGGTGAGGGCGAAAGACTACCAGGCCAGCTTTGCCTTAATCGTGCCCTTCCTGCACGCTACGTCATCTACAGCAGGCCCTACGGAAAATTTTGCATCTGTGGCTGAACTTTGTATGGTTTTATTTTTGTAGGAAAAAAATAAATAAAAGAGAAATGAGAGACAATCACCGGGCCAGCGTATATTTAGAAACGAGGAACTGAGTGAGGAAAATTTTCGTCCTCTCACTTCACCTTGAAGCTACTCTAAATGAAAGATTTTTTAAAAACTTTTCTCCTTATATCTTTTTTAATTATCATAAATGCATCGGATTTTCTGCATTTTTATATAATTAGTTTTTCCGAATTTACTTTGTTTCTAAAAAATGTGAACTAATTATATGGAGTGAAAAACGAGAGCTTGTTTGAAAAAATTAAAAAAATTTCCGACACACTTTGCGTAGACTTACGAGAACACAAAGAGAGTTCACCCTTTTTGCTTTTTTTGTAAACAATAATTTTCAGTACATTTCTCCACTTATTTACAGGGTGTCTCAAAAATGACCGGTATATTTGAAAAATCAATAAAAACTAAACGGACAGTGATAGAAATTCACAATTTATTGCAATATGCTTGGGACAATATTAAATTTTTAGGCAGACACAATTTGAAAATTAGTTATAATATTCCACAACAGATGACGCCGCAGTCTGGAAAAAAAAATCTAAACAACGATATTTTCCAGATATCCACCAGCCTCAGCAATAATATGGCGTATTCTCCGAACGAAATGATCAGAAACCCTTGTCAACGTGTCAGGCGGGATGGCTTCACGTGCAGAACAGATGGACTGTTCCAGTTATTCGATTGTTTCGAAATATCCGGGATAGTGGAGGTACACCCGGTCTTTTAACAGTCTCCACAGAATAATATCGCAGTTTAGATTTTTCAAGACTGCAGCGCCATCTGTTGTGGAACGTTGTAACTCATTTTAAAGTTTGTCTGCCTGAAAATTGACTATTGTCCCAAGCGTATTGCAATAAACTGAGTATTTTTATGACTGTCCGTTTAGTTTTTATTCATTTGTCAAATATACCGGTCATTTTTGAAACACCCTGTACATTTTAAAAAAATATTTGAAAAAGGATACCTAGGTATGGAATTTCCAAAAAAGCTTACATTAATGTTTAAAACTTTTATTTGAAATACTATAAATACTAGATGAAAGAAAAAAGGACGAAAACAGAATGTAGAGTTTCATCCTAGATCTACAATGTATTTACGATGAAAATTTGAAATCCATACGTGCGGTAGTTTTTTTATTGAGAGCTCGCTCGAGTTGAAAAAATACCATTTTCAGTTAAATGAATTTACAGTTTTTATAAAATCTATGGTATTGAATGTGTAACGACGTATTTTAGCGGTGTATCGACATCAAAGAACTTTGTTTTGAGAGGTGGACTTCGCTTGTGTGGATACAAAAGGATTGTTTTCCCCGGCACCACGATGCCCTATAGTAGAGGAACAATATGCTAGACAACATGGCACCTTCACTGACAG
>CM063498.1:212104717-212109717 GCA_032207245.1 Pardosa pseudoannulata | reverse complement strand
TTTCCTCGGTTAAAACCAGGAGATTAAAATTTTCAATTTATCACGTAATAAATTGGTGAAAACGATATTTTTCTATCATTATGACGTCATTCCTTTAAATATCTTCATTTCTTATTTTATGTTATATAAACATCGTCTGCGTAGTATCCGTTCGCTTTGACCAGGAAATGGAGATATAAAGTGATTCGCTTTCATTTCTATGGGACGCAAATTATAGCATTTTTATATAAGAACTCATTTTAAATTTAATTCCTGGTTAATTTCTACTTTACAATGAAATGCTTATCAAAAATATTCTAACCACAAAAGTACAAATTTCAGTGACTCTCATAGGCAAATAAAAACCTATCATTTTATATAGTTATCTTTATATTTATACTAGCATATAGCCCGTCATATGACGGGATCAGTAAAATTTTTAATTTTTCAGAATTGTAAACTACCCTATGAGGCAGGTAAAAAAAAATGGGTTTTTTTTTTGGCTGAGAATTATCTTGCAGCAAAAAATAATCGTTGATTGAATTTTAAATTATCACATACGTACCTAATCTATTATTTAAGAGAAATATAAAAGAAAATTAATTACGTAATATATAAGTTCAGTGATAAAACGTGTGAAAATAATGCAGACGATATTTAAATAATTTAAAATAAGAAATGATTAAATGAGATGGTTAAAGGAATGACGTCATAATGATAGAAAAATGTTTTTTCATCTATTTATTCTATAATAAATTGATAAATCTAATCGCCTGCTCTTAATCGGGGGAAAATGGGGCTTGAAATAATCGCATTAAACTCTCGAAAAGGGGGGAAGGAGTGAATTTCAATATTTTTGCTGTGATATGAAGCTTATTTATACCAATTTATTTTAGAATCAGATCGATAGTTAAGGAGAAAATAAACTTTACTCGCTTTAAATTTTGCTAACCCTAACTCATTAAGAATTCAATATGGAGCCTATTTCCATTCCAGGTCCAACCGCTTCAAAAATTCGTGGACAGATGGACAGATAACTTAGGCTATTATTATATAGGGGACTAGACTTGTGAACTGTTACTATTATGTTATTGTTATTGTTGTGTAGTTAGTTGTAAGTTAAATTTTAAGATAAAACTTAACTTAGGTGGGAGAATGTCAAATCGTCTGTTAAAATTGATGTTCTACCCACATATTATCTTTTTTATTTTATTTTTTCTCTGTAAGTTGCGAGTGGCAACGAACGATTTTGTTTTGTGAAAACATGGCTGTTCTTTCGTATGCGAGAAAAATGGCTCTTGAGTTGCTTTTGTGCTTTAATATGTTAATATTATTTACGCCATAAATTCTTCTATGTGACATTTTCTATGCATTTAAAGATCTCGCATACGTAAATATAATAAAAAGTGTTTTATATTAAAAGGGCGTCTGTTTTGAGCAATTAATTAACGCCATTGAGAACATTCTTCAGTATCACACTTCTGATTTCGAAACTCAAACGGGACAGTGATTATTTGGTGGTATATATGAATGGCATCGAAAATGATAAATTTAATCGCCTGCTTTTAACGGCGGAAGAATAAGGCTTGAAATAATAGTATTAAACGCTAAAAAAGGGTGGATGGCTTAGATTTTGAACTCGCTTTGAATTTTGCTAACCCTAACTCATAAAAAATTCAATATGGATGCCTGTATCCGTTCCAGGTACAACCGCTTCAAAAATTTGCCGACAGACACCTTAGGCTATTATTATATAGGGGATGGTTGTCGATATGAATCTGTGTTTCCGTTTCATACAAAACCATGGGGTTCGTCATAAATTTCCTTAATTTTGGACAACCTTTATTAATACCAACAAAATGAGCACTGTTGTTGTGAAAACCTCTGCTTCCTATTCTACCACTGAATATGGCACAGTATATTAGCGTTACTAATCAACTTACAGCAGTAATACAGTAATGTAATTTAGGGTTAAACTTATATTTTACCATAAAAAAAGTTTGATCAGATTTAATATAGAACACAAATTCGATTATAAAAACTGAATATTGTTATAATACGCTTATAATAGAAATATATAAATATGCCAATGACTCGAACTGAACTGTCACGATTGGTTTGGTTTGGTTTGGTTTGGAGCGCTACGGTCTACTGTTTTGCACACGAGGGCTAATGAGACCGGGACCTACAGTTTAAAGCCGATTCCGAACGGCTACAAACATCCATGCCAGCAGCGGGATTCGAACCCGCGAACTCCGGTTTCGAAGAGCAGCGCTCTACCATTCGGCCATCGTTCGGCTGAACTGTCACGAATTTAGAGAGTTATGCACTAAAAAAAATCTAGTATTGCCCGGAATCCAGAGCGTAATGATGCTAAATTGCACGACTTTTTGTACCACAGGAATCCATTTTTGACATGTTATGGATAGGCATGCATGTACATCTTTACTGTAAAAATTTAATTTCATATACATTTTTAAGAAATTTTTTAATTACATACCCAATTTTAACCTTCTTTTCTTTGGCGTGTAGAATAGAGGTCCCTTTTTCCATGTAGTAGAACACCAAGAGATTCTCAAAATGAATTAGTTTTCTTTTTTTTAAATCATTATAAAGAATTTAATTTATTATCACTAGCACATAGGCTTACACTACATAAAACATACTATTATTTTACTATTATATTACTATTATTAAACATCATTATTTCAAGCCCTATTTTTCCGGTTATGAGCAGGCGATTAAATTTATCAATTTAACACATTATAAATAAGTAAAAATAACATTTTTTTCTAGCCTTATGACGTCATTCCTTTAACCATCTCCTTTAATCATCTTTTATTTTAACTTATTTAAATATCGTCTGCCTTCTTTTCATACGTTTTATCACTGAACTGAGATATTACGTCAATAATTTTGTTTTATATTTGCCTATTATTATCTATTTTTATAATAGATTAGGTACATACGTGATAATTTTAAATTTAATCATCGATTTTTTTTTTGTTGTTGTTACAATGAAAATTTTATCACTGGTATTAACAACAAATTCTACCTACTTCCAGCGTGTAGTGGAAATGACATTTTTATTCTTTTACTACCATTAATGACTGTGGCAAAAATATTGGGAAGAAATTAACGATGATTTCGACGTAGCTAAGAAAACTTTGAATTATCTTTCTAAGTGAACTTAAAGTGCATTCACACTATTGGTAGACTTTAGAGGAATATGAAGATAAACAAATTATTGAGCGTGTACCAGATTCTCAGCTAAAGAACGAACCATTATTTTACTGATCCCGTCAAATGACGGGCTATATACTAGTCCCCTCTATAATAATAGCCTAAGTTATCTGTCCGTCTGTCCTCGATTTTATGAAGCGGTTGGACCCGGAATGGATAGAGGCATCCATAGTTAGCAAAATTCAAAGAGAGTCATGTTTATCTTCTCCTCTCCTAAACTATAGACCCGATTCTAAAATAAATTGGTATAAATATGCTTCATATCACAGCAAAAAATACTGCCTTCTTTAAAACGTTCGAAATCCAACCCTTCCCCTCTTTTCGAGCTTTTAAGGCCATTATTTCAACTCCTATTTTCCCCGGTTAAGAGCAGGCGATTCAATTTATCAATTTATCACACAGCAAATAGGTAAAAATAACATTTTTCTAGCATTATGACGTCATTCCTTTAACCATCTCATAAGGCAATTTGTCTCAACGTCACGAACTACAATAATGCCCTTCCCATTCATTTTCATGTTTACAACAGCCAATAGATAAACAGTAAACTGCCCTTCCGTTTGAAACTAAAGCCAGAATTGTCATAATTTGAGAATTTGCCCTACTGCGTGAAATCGCCTTATTGAATCATTTCCTATTTTAAATTATTTAAATTATGCCTTATTTTCATACGTTTTATCTTTGAACTTAGATATGACGTATATAATTTTCTTTTATATTTGCCTTCAATAATGGATTAGGTACATATGTGTTAGTTTTAAATTGAATCATCGGTTATTTTTTGTTGCAAGATAATTCTCAGTCAAAAAACAAACCATTTTTTACCTGCCTCATAGCGTACTTTACAATTTTGGAAAATTAAAAATTTTACTGATCCTATCATATGACGGACTATATGGTAGTATAAAATAAACACGCACAAACGGACATTGTTTTATGTATAGATATAATATCAATAGATTTGAAGGTGCAGATGCAGTGTAGGCGCTTTTTTCTTATTTTGCAGAGTTTTATTTCACGTGTAAGACTCGTTACAAATTAGTTTTCATCTTTCAAATTTCTTCTAAACTTTAAACTTTTAAAAATTTTATTTTTCGCTTTTACACATTTTATTGTAACTTTTGTGATTACTTTACATTCCCGTGCATATTATGTCGCTATTACGCTAACGTTTTGGTCGCCAACGGGCAAAAAAGTTGGATGACGACCTATGTTGTATCTGATCTTATTTAGCCTAAACTTAAGTTAGATTACAGAGTAGTTATTGTAAAAAAAAAAAATGAAAAGGAAATAGAAAAAGTGTACAACAAACCTACTTTCAATGAAACAGCAATAGGCTGTAAATACAATTCGGATTAAATTAATGGAATGAACCAATTTATTATTGTGTTCTATTAAATTAAACTAGCATATAGCCCATCATATGACAGGACTAGTAAATTTTTTAATATTCCAGAACTGTTAAGTACCCAATGAGGCAGGTAAAAAAGGGCTGAGAACTATCTGGTTCACTCTCAATACTTTATTTATCGCCATACTCCTCTAGAGTCTCCCGATCCTGTAATGCAGTTTAGAATCACGTTGAATTCATTGAGTCAAACCGTGTGGTTATGTATAACAAACAAACACACAAAAGAACAAACTTCTACATTTCCAAATATATATTAGTTAAAAGTTAGATATTTATGAGTCCTCGAAATAGACTCCTAGATTTATACGAAAAGAATTTGTTGTTAATACCGGTGGTAAAAGTTTCACTGCAACGAAAAATAATCGAT
>CM063498.1:212079717-212099717 GCA_032207245.1 Pardosa pseudoannulata | reverse complement strand
TAAGTTATCTGTCCGTCTGTCCTTGATTTAATGAAGCGGTTGGACCTGGAATGGATAGAGGCATCCATATTGGATTCTTGATGATTTAGGGTTAGCAAAATTCAAAGCGAGTCAAGTTTATCTTCTCCTAAATTATCGATCCGATTCTAAAATAAATTGGTATAAATAGGTTTCCTATCACAGCAAACAATACTGTCGTCTTCAAAACGTTCGAATTCCACCCCTTTCCCCCTTTTCGAGAGTTTAATATCATTATTTCAAGCCCTATTTTCCCCGGTTAAGAGCAGGCGATTGAATTTATCCATCGTATATCACATAAGTAGATGAAAATAGCCTTTTTTTTCTAGCATTATGACGTCATTCTTTTACCCATCTCATTGAATCATTTCTTATTTTAAATTATTTAAATATCGTACGCAATATTTTCATAAGTTTTATCACTGAACTTACGTAATGATATGACGTAAATGATTTTCTTTTATATTTGGATTCAATAATAGATTAGGTACACAGGTGATCATTTTAAATTTGATCATCGATTATTTTTTGTCGCAATGAAAATTTTATCACCGGTATGAACAACAAATTCTTTTCATAAAAGTCTAGGAGTGTATTTCACGGACTCATAAATATATAGCTTTTAAGTTATATATCTTTAAAAATTAAGAAGTTTGTTCGTTTGTGTGTTTGTTTTTTTATACATAACCGCACAGTTTGCAATCGATTCTCTCAATTTTGAACACCCTTTATATATACCGCGAAATAATCCCTGTCAATATTAAAACCTCTGCAGTCCCTAATATGAGAAGATAAATTACAGTTGGCAAACTGACATGCGGTCAGTAAAGATAATCCAATTATGGAGCGTGTACCAGATAATTCTCAGCCAAAATCAAGCCATTTTTTTTACCTGCATACTTTACAATTCTGGAAAATTAAAAATATTACTGAGCCCTTCATAGGACGGGCTATATGCTAGTATAATGAATAATTTACTCACTGTAACGAATAGCATTTCAGACAATAGATGGAGCCACCCTTACTTTCCACTGACACTTTTAAGATGAAAAGCGCTGTCCCGTTATACTACTCTCTTTTATACCACACAAAGTTTATTTATTCAACTCTATGGGTCACTCGAAAGTTTTTCGATAGTTGAGTTACCTCGTTCAGGAGGTAAACATCTACGTTGTGCTGATCACCGTTTTAAAAAGGAGATTCAGTTTTCTTCTGTGATTGCAAGATTTTCTGGGGTACCTTGGACGAAAGCCTTATGCCCTGTTATGAGGCTATTAAGTTAATGATGAGTGTCCAGTCATTAAGCTTGAACACAATAAAATAAAAAAATGTAGGTCGTAAAAATGGGGGAAAGAATGAAGTGCTAAGCCCTAGTCTCAGAAGGTATTAACAAGATAAAAAAAATAATGATAGAAAGAGAAATTTAATTTAAGAAATTAAAAGCAATTTTTTAAAAATTTTATGGAAATACTGTGCATGACAGTACGAGATAAAAGTGAATGATGATTAAGATAGGTGAAAAATTAAGGGCCATATTCACCACGATTTTAATACTCGGATCTAACCGCGAATCAGCATTTTCGTATTCTTCAATGAAAATCCGCGGCTTTCAGCTCATTTTAATCTCCTGTTTCTGATCCCCCGAATTGGGAGGGTTAATTGCCTAATCCACGGATACTACATTTTACGCATGCGCTCTGCGTTGAAAACAAACATGGATATATTTTCAGATATAGAAGATCTCGAAGTTTCGAAGTTTTACAAATGCTGGAAAAAACAGAAAGCCGCAGGAAAAGATTTGTGCATCCAGAAAGAACAAATGATTTGGATTGTTTGGATGATGTAGACTTTCGATCGCGTTATCGTTTTTATAAATATACAGCTGAATCATTAATTCGAATGCTAGATGACACGATTTCAGCTCCTTCGTAAAAGAATAATGCTCTATCTTCTGCTGAAAAATTTTTGTTAGCATCAAGGTATTTCGCTACTGGATCTTTCCAGATTTTTCAGAAAAGATTCTGCCTCGGTTTCATCAAAACTCTTCCATTTATATTCTTCCATTCTTATTTCGTGAGAAAATATCAGTAAAACTACAGATCCTTGACTAAATTTATAATTTCCTCAAACGATATTTATGTCTGGTTGAGTAAATATGTAAATCAACTTAGCATGAGAACTATCCCCGGAGAATCTCGGTTATTGACCAATCAAAACATCGCTGACATATTTGCAATAATTAATCTATAGATCAGGGAATCCACTCATGGTGCATATGACACCAGTTTAAGTCACAGTTAATGGCTTGTGATCGCTGATCTACCGATTCCCTGATCCGCTCTTTGATCCTGGATACCCTGATTTTGGTGAATATGGCCCTAAGTTAACTTAAATTAAGTAAATGAGATATGAAACTAAATATGAAAAAGTTAAAGTTAATAATTAAGTTCAGCTTAAAATTGATGATGAGAAAAGCTCAGAGTAGGTTCTGTGGCGCCATCTATCGGACGGCCGCGAGTTCGGTAGTGTAAGGGGAAAGTTAAGAAAGAGAGATGAAATCCTAACGTATTATAAATAATCTTTGCGGCTCTCGACCGCTTGCAGTGCTTAGCCTTCCTATGATTATAGTTCGGGAGTTCGGCTATGATCGAGCCGATAAGTAAGCTCTACACACATCCATAAAATTTAGAAGAAATCTTTGTGCAGATAATTTTAAAAGTATCAATGTTCAAGTCCCTTCGAATAATTTTATTGGTGAGATACCTGGGGGCCTGAGCGATTCTCCTGAGAGTTTTATTATGAAATTTACTAAGAATTTCGATGTTGGAATGGGATGCAAACGACCAAATAGGGGCGGCGTGCATAGCAGCAGGCAAAACTACTGCTTTGTTCAGGAGCAGTTTATTTTTAGAGGAGAAATACACATATGGGTCTTGTAACATATGGGTACAGGTTCACCAAGAAGGTGCCCATGGGTGAAACGAGTATGTCTGATTCGAAGCCGAGTCATGATTCCACCGTTCCTCCTGGACCGTATGAGTTACAACAACGACTATCTAGCCTTCATACAAAAGATACTAATCTGTATCGCTCCGACTTTTTGAGTTGTATTTTGTGCAGAGCCTCACGCTTTGTTGTTTCAGGATCTACGTGGACAGCGTCATCAACCACATGACGGGTCAGATCGGCGAGGGCCACGGCACGGGCGGCAGTCACTACAAACCGGAGGATCTCTTGTATGAGGGCGTGCCCTACTACGCAGAGCACTTCAACTCGCACGAACAGTGTCCCACGGGTTCCGGAGATATCGAAAATTACAACGATCCACGACAGGTAAGTGTTGGCCGGTTGGAACCTCGCGTTTAAACGTTCTTTCCTCTTGCACTTTCTATTTCTCGCGATTTCGCCAGACTGCAACAGTTCATATTTGACTAAAAAAGGCTTCTTATTTCGACACTAGCCCCTTCGTGACCATCATTTGATGAAGGTGATCAAACAAAGTTTATGTTGATTTCAAAATTCAAATTAGTTTTTAGCAGTGATGATAGGTTTGGTTTGGTTTGGTATAGTTTGGAGAGATAAAAATAATTCAGAGTCGAGCCGAACAAAGATCCTTAATAATGTGATGCCTTCAGTGTTCTTGAGTCAAGAGGTAGCTTGAAGAAGGATCACAGAATAACAGAATTGGAAATCACTTTTATTTTCTGGAGTAAATACTGGCTATGTATAAAGGGATTCTAATATCCCAAAACAGTTCGAAATGTAAAGGATTGTTGCTTGGATAACATATCCATGATGATCACAGTCGTAAAAAAATTAAATATTCTCACACGATGGGGTGGCTTTTCCAGTGTGCAACGCGAATCCAATCTATTCCCCGTTCGGTGTCCGAGACCCTGCCGTTCCTTAGATGAGCGGACCTTACGAGTCTCCCGAACGTAATTGCTCAAAAGCTGTCTCCGGAATCCCCCACGAGGTCAAAGCACCTCCGTAAAAAATGTCGAAAAGCCCCGAGTCGCAAAATTCTAGAATTTTCATACCTGGGGATCAGTTACGATCCCGTCAACAGTTTTATGGTCAGTTACGATCCCAGTTACCTGAGAACTGCAGTTAAGGTTACAGCTAGTTAATTAGTCGAATTCTCATTCGCTAGCTGTCTCGTTCCGAAATTCTCGAGGCAATGCTCCGGAATCATTACCACGACCAATCAGGGTGTGACGCCTATTCAACAAAACTGTCAACATCCCAGACACTGCGTCGCCGCGCTATTGTAGTCTGTAAAACAGGTGGGACCGACATCAGCTGATTTCGGTCTTTAGTGTTCTCAACAATGGGTCTTCACAATAGGCATGTCAAATAGGCTAGTGTTCGAAATGTGCTCCAAGTTTCCAAACGATGCCTCTGAGGGTGTTCTCTGAGGATACCTGTTTCTAAATAAAGAGGACCGACACTTAGAAGTCCGACTCCTCGAGGCAATGGCAACTATATTTCTTTAAGCAGTCATACAATATCTAAATGGACACGACACCAAACAACCAACCATCCCATACGTATGTTCTGCCTTCTCAGATGCATAGTTGGTTACTTTTTTCAGTTATTTTTAATTATCATTTCGCTCGAGGTTTCTCCGTGGCTTTAGTAAGTGAAAATGTGGTTGAATTACCCGTTCGTCTGTCTCTCTGCAGGTGCGGAACTGCAAGCTTTCCGGCTTGAACGACCTGAATCTGGGCCTGGAATATGTGAGGAACAAAATAGCCGATTACTTCAACCACCTGATCGACATTGGCGTCGCAGGATTTCGCGTAGACGCCGCCAAGCACATGTGGCCTCACGACCTTCAGGCAATCTACTCGAAGCTGAAGACGCTTAACGAGAGCATCTTCCCGGGCGGCAAGAAACCCTTCATTTACCAGGAAGTGATCGACCTGGGCGGCGAGGCGGTCAAGGCTCAGGAGTACGTCGGATTGGGGAGAGTCACCGAATTCAGATACGGAAAACATCTCGGTGAGTTAGTTCACTTCTCCTAACGCCATCAGGGTAATTTCTAAGTAGGATCAATCTGACCCAGGCCAATACAGAGAATTAATACTGAATACCAGACAGTAGCGATCTGAAGCGGCTACCAAACCGAGGTTGACCTACGAGACGCCCATCATGGTCCGCGTTTTATTTTGTTCAATCCAGTCACTACAGAGGAAAGCTGGAAGAAGGACTGAAAAGAAAGTTTCACCCGCTATATCCCAAAGGAGGTATACTCCTGAAGTTGTCTCTGTTTTAGCACTACTCAGGAGGCAAAGCTGATGGCTGCGAAGATGAGAGGCGTTGTCCCCCAGAAATTTCTAACGCAATCATGTTGTAAATAGGCAGCGGGTGGGGTGAGACTGATGCCAATATCCCGCAGAGGAAAACAGTTTTAATCTGTAGATACCGGTATCACAACTGTTCGGGCTGTAACAAGTTAATCGTAGCGGAATAAACCGACCAATCCGTCTTTCCTTGCTGTTAGACTTCTATTTGGATGTTACCATTTGACACTCTTTGAACAATTCTTTATTTGCTATAATTTTTAGAATTTGTCTTACTTACTTTTTGAGCTCATTCTTTCGGAAAATATCTCTCGTTTTTGTTCCCACCTCTACAAATAAAGAAATTAAGGATCATAAAGTTCTATTACAGAAAAGGTTTGGTTAAATAAAACAAGTGGAAAGTGCTTTAAACCTGATGAGGGTTGTACTCGACAACGTATAATTGGACTTGATTGCAGATCAATCTAAATCAGTTGACAGTTACACAAAATTAAAACAGTCGACAGTTAGACAAAATCAAAACATTCCTTGGTATTTTACTTGTACTTAGGTGTTGCCGTCTTTGAACATTTTTTAATCTTCTATTATTCTGAGAATTTGTCTTGCTTACTTTCTGAGTAGAGAGCCTTTCTCTTTCGGGAAACATCTCTCGTTTTCGACCCCACCACTTCAAATAATGAAATTAAGAATTTTAAAGTTATGTTACAGAATAGGTTTGGTTAAATAGAACGAAAACCAACAGATAGTCGAGTAGAATCCATGGGTATTCATTGAGCAACAATCTAAAACAGTTGATATTGAGACACAATCTAAATAAGCCGCGGTAACCCAGTTAGCAAAACCAAAGATCTTGTAAACGGAGGGTTGCAAGATTAAAGCTCTAGAAGCCCAAAGATCTACTGTGTTTGTTAATGGGCAAGTAAAATAGATTTGTGGTAGAAATGTTCTCAAACGATATTTCCCGGAGGTCTTCTCCTTGGTCTCTGCTTCTAAAGGATGAGTATCCATTCGAACAAAGTCGTTCTTTCGACCTAGCGGTGCTCTTCAAAACGGAATCCTCGTAGATTTGCTTTAAATCTAGTAGTTTTCTGGCTCAGGAGCTTGACTCGTCCAAGTGGCATTATAAACAATAACACAATCAGAACAGGTTTTATTGTGCTCAGTTTTTAAAATAGAATGGGCAGATTCGAAATTGAGACAGGGTAAATTTTGAACACATTACTAAACGCTCCAAATCGTCTTAATGAAAATATTAATTTACACAAATGCCTAAGGAAATGCAATCGTAATACTTATTAGTCGTTCGTATAGGTGATTACATCTAGGAAGGGAATAATAAGGTTGCACTCGATCTCGAAAATACGAAGCTCATCCAGAAAGTAAGTTTCCCTGTTTAAAATAAAAAAAGAACTCACACTTTCAAGGACATATTTATTGGCCACAAGTCCAGCCATGTTTCAGCTGTTTTTCAACATAGCTACCACCAGAATGGAGACACTTGTATCGTGGGATTCACTGTTGTATCCCTCTGTCGTAGAACTCTACCGCCCGTGAACGGAACCCCGTCCCAGAACACCGTGCACGTCCCTTACCGTACCGACAGCGTCTGTCTGAATTGGGTCCTGACCGAAGATCCACTATGATGCCAATGCATCGACTGCTGCTCGGTTTCCGGGGTAAAGGGCGACATCCGAGTCTCACTGCCTGTCGAGGAACTCGTCGCCGCCGTGATACCGTAGCAGAAGTGTCAGTGCTGCTCCTAAGCGTTGAATTTTGTGTTCGGGTGTCTGTTTCGGCTCATAGACCTGATATAGCTGACGACGAATTTCAATTGGTTCAATGCTCTGTGCATTCAAGGTAGATCATCTACCGAACTTTGCAGGCTGCAAGAGAAGGAATGAGAGTTTCCATTTCGGACCACTGATACCACGCTACTGACACTAGTCGGGACCTGTCCAGCTGGCATACGATTGATACGTCATAGATCTGTTACGCACGCGCAATTTACATTGCTAATTACGTTTACTTTAAAGGGGGAAACATCGAGAAACTTACTTTCTGGATGCACCTCGTATGTCATTGGACGCTTCCTTTGTCTAGAGAGTCCAGCGAAAAAAGAAAGAAAATCGGAACTAACTAAAATATCCTACTAACTGAAAAATCGGACCCTAATAACTGAAGAATCTAGAAATGCAAAAACGGATGTTCAGCCTCGGAAGAGTGTCAGACTCCGTCTAAATAACGGGCTCTTTTATTGGTTGACTGAAGTTCAAACTATCTTCCTGGTGTTGACCTGTGATCGTGGTAGGTAACACCGATGTTCACAGACGCATAATGTAATTTTTCGTTGCATGCCTCAATGAACTAAATAGGTATTTCTTCTCAGTGAAAGCAATATTTGCTAGATTTGTTCTTCCGTCTGTAAGGGAAGGATATTCTCGGTCACCTTCGAGTTTCTAACCCCCTTGTCTAGTTCTGGAACGCACTTCAGTGAGCTAATGAATGTTCGTTTCGTTCTTGCAGGGGACGTCATCCGTAAAAACCACAACCAGCAGCTTCGCTACCTCCGCAACTTCGGCGAGGGCTGGTCTTTCGTCTCTGGCTCGAACGCGCTCACTTTTGTAGACAACCACGACAACCAGAGGGGACACGGGGCAGGAGGATACGGAAGCATACTCACCTTCAGGTAATGTCGGTTACGGCTCAAGGGATTCGACTTCTTGCTGTGTACTTTTGTAAGGTCATCCTCTACCTCAAACGGTTCTCCCTAATTTAGATATCGATCGTAGTTACCATCTGACGAATGCTCTCCAATTTAGATATTAGGATACTGAAGGATAATCCAGTCGACCACTAAAGTTGATCGCTTGGTTTGGCAGATTTGTGTCAACTTTTATAATCGACCGAATTTTCCACAAGTCTGAAACAGGCTAATTTATGGAAAAGCCAATCGATTATAAAAGTTGGTGAATTTCCGCTAGACCGGCCGTCGAACCAAGTGTTCATTTTACCTGTGGAACTTATTGGCGAATTTCCGCTAAACCTCCCAGCAAGCTAAATGGCCCCTTTAACTTACGGAACTTACAAAAAAATCGGTTCTTTCGTTGGTAAATCTCGAGTTTTGAACATTTTTTACATTACTAATCTACAACGAGATTTAACAGCGGCAGATTTGCTGAGAAGGCTAGAAAAAACTGTTACCACGGTCCCATTGAATCAGGTTTTACCATTATTGACTAAAAATGTTTTCTTGGTGCCGTTGAGGCCATTTGGCGAAAATGGTAGACTAAATTTTCTACCATACTACGAGAGATAAATGAAGCGCTCTTCTAGCGGTTGCTCGCTTATTTCTGTATCGCAAGAAAGGGATTTTTCCGTCCTCAGAATGAAGTTTGTTTCTTTACGATTTTTCTCCCATCTAAATATTTTGAGAAGAGGATTGCATTCTTTTATCGATCACTTTCGAATTTAGATATTATTCGGAAGAGCGTTGTTCGCAGAATGAAGCATTCTTTTGGCGACTACTCTCTAATACTCGCTGATACTGGAGGATTATCTCCCCCCCCTTCAAATGTATAGTTCTTCTATCGAATACTTGTTAATTTATGTACGACTCGATATTACTAGAGTGACCGTGGCACTACTCTTTAGTAAATGTTATAAGTGTATGAAATTTATTAAAATACTCGATGGCCGTAATTAATGACTTTGGGTGCTATTATATTGCAATCAAGGTATGTCGCTTGTGACATATGCGTCTTAATGACGTCAGAAGTCATCATTACGACGCAGAAGAAAGGTGAATATATGATACTAAATTCCAGTCTCTGGCAACATTTGAAGTTCTTATGACGCGGATGTCGCCTGTGACACATCTCCACCGCAATAGGGTAGCACTCAGTATTTCATTTGTTGTTCAGAAACTTAGGGTGCTACCATATTACGGTCGACATATGTCACTGGTGACTTCTGCGTCAGAATGATGTCAGAGAGGGAAATTTATGATGCCAAATTCTTCTGACGTCATTATGACGCAGAAGTCACCAGTGACATTTGTCGGCTGTAATATGATAACAGCTTTAATGTTATTCAAAAACAGAAAAATATGGGTGCTACCCTACTGCGATAAAGATATGTCACAGGTGATTTTTGCGTCATAATGACTTCAGATGTCGCCAGAGATCGAAGTTGAGGATGCGAAATTCTCATTTTCCGGTGACTTCTGAAGTTACTATGACGCAAAAGCTGCATATGACATAGGTAGACCCCAATATGGCAGGACCATATATTTGACTTACTGTATGAAACTGTTTTGAAAAAGACGGTTTTAGGACTTATATTTGCTTGCGATAGTTGGTTTGTTGGCATCGTGTCCATCTGAAAGTCAATGTGACTTCTCGTTGCCTCGAGAGGTTTGCTTGTGATCATGTACGAATTAGGAGTTAGTCAAGAAACGATATTATATCACCGAATTAGTGAAAATATTGTATCCCAAAGAAACTTTCGTATTAGAGTGAAGGAGGGCGTGATTTGCTCGGACTTCCGTTTTTTAAGGTGTGAACTGAGATGATCATGCGACTGAGATTCCAGAGAGATAACGCGTGTAACCACAATGTACTTTACATGATCAAAAATGATGTGCAGCACTTAACATTGTGAAACAATCAGAGTGCAGCCTCGACCAGCAGCCCTGCAATAGAGAAAGTACATGTCTGTAAACAAATACGAGTGCTGACTACAACTCATTGTTTTGCCGACGAGAAAATTGAGCTTCCATTTTTGCAGCACCTGACGTCATGCGCACATTTTCTATAGAATGCTGTATTTTTCTTTTACTCGAATGAAGCCTTATTCTAACGAACAATTCATATTCCCATATATGAATATTACGGCCGGCCATAGGCGGTAGGCAAGTTAGACAGTCAAATTTCGGAGTGATTAAAACAGAGTGAATAACAGTATTCCTGTTACTGCCTTATTTCAATTGTCTGGCATATTTCTCTATGGCTAATTGACTTGGTCTACATTTTGCTAACGAGACCGGGACCTACTGCTTAAATCAGGGTACGACACGTATACCAGAAATGAGGTTCAAACTCTGAGTAGTGTCCTACCCAGCTGAGTTTTATTAAGCTTGGGGTTTGTGGTATTGACCTACGGCTGCAAAAACGCTGTGGTCGTGTTTCCAATTCGAATTTTTCTTGTAAGATACTTGTTGTTTCAGGCAGTCCCGCATGTACAAGATAGCAGTGGCGTTCATGCTGTCGTGGCCGTACGGGCTTCCCCGAGTGATGAGCAGCTACCAGTGGCCCGAGCACATCGAGAACGGCAAAGACATCAACGACTGGGTAGGACCCCCCATGAACGAATCGGGAGCCACCAAAGACGTCATCAGGAACAGCGACCTCAGCTGCGGAAATGGATGGATCTGCGAACACAGGTGGGCGACACCATTTCAGGAACATTTAAGATATACGTTGTAGAAGTTTTAGAGTTTCTTAGAACAACATTTCCTTTTCAGCAAAGTTAGAGGGCAGTCCTAGAAACAATTTCCACAAATCTGATCTTATTTGTTATTTTATCAGTTGGATCGACCTAAAACGACAGTTTTAGAACTTCTATTTTCCGAGCCTCTCGTAGGACTTCCCTTTTTCAGCAAGTACTTCGACAGAAATCAGTCTGAAGACTCCCCTTTGTCCGAGCACGTACCAAAACAGCTGGCCAGAGCCCACCTGTTTACCTGGACAATAGAGTGGCGTCGCAGAGTCGGGGATCATGACAATCGGACTGAATAGACGAATACGTCCCTGATGGATCTCGTTAATGAACGCTCTGAAATTCTTTGAGGGGACAGCGAACGAATGAGAATTAAGCTAAAAAATATAACTGTAAATTTAGCTGAAGTTCTCATGTAACTGGGATCTTAACTGACCCAAAAAACAAGTGGCGGAACCGTAACTGACCCCCCAGGTATAAAAAGCCTACAATTTTGCGACTCGGGGTTTTTCGTCGATTTTTTACGTAGGTGTGTCGACCTCGTGTGGAGGCTTTCGCGTTTGTTACCGGATCCAGCTTTCTAGTTCGGGAGATTCGTAAAGTCCGCTCGTATAGGGAGCGGCAGAGTCTCGGATACCGAACGGGGGATCCATTGGGTTTGATCGCACCCCGAAAAGCCTCCCCATTTGTAAGAGATTATTAAATCTCTTGTTTTTCTTTCGACTGTGATCGTCGTGAGGAAGTTTTACCGGCAACCATCCTTTGTAGTTCTACATGATTTGGGAATTAACGTTCCTTTGTAAATAGCCGTATTTAATCCAGAATAAATGTAAATTTCCAATTTTATCTTTGACTGTGATCCATTATTCACGTTCCCTCTCATTTGAGAATATTGAAGGCGTCACACAGGTCTAACAGCTAATCCATCACGAAACTTGACTTTTCGCTACTTTATTTACTATAGTAGCAAATAAGTCCCATAACCCGTTCCGGTAAAATGACGAGTCTAGTTCGTCATTGGGTTTCCTCGGCATACTGCACAATGACGAGCGACACTCCTCATGACACTAAAGTTGCTGTTGAATATGATAATTAATTATTATTGTGCCTTATGGCATGAAAATGGACGACGAGCATGACTCGTCGTTCCATCGGAAGGGGTTAAAAATATGTAAGGATTAAAAAATGAAAAGAAGGGTTTTTAAAATAAAAATTAAATGATTATTTCATGCAGTTTTTCATTATTAAACTGTACCGGAGGGCTCTTTTTTTTATAAACGATCTTATGACGGTTAACATTTTATCTCGTCTGTCATAAAAAATGGCTGTAGTTTTCGAATTTGTTTCAATTTCATGGTTCGTTTATTCACAGGAGTCGAAAAGAACTTAAATGTTGGGTATTCATCCATATATATATCCGGCAGAAATGATGCGACCGTTGGTGCTTTTAGAAGTTAAACATTAATTTTTTTCAGCCCCACATTACAAAATTTACATCAGTTTCAATCTATTAGGCATCCTTTAATTCATAAACTACGCATTAAAAGTAAGCACTAAACTAACTAAACTCCTCAGCGCGGCCCCAAAGTAGGACGTGGCCCTACTTGGGGGCCACGTCCTACGGGGCCTGGGTTGCGAAGCCTATGTCCCTGTTAGGTGGTCAACTTTATGCGAAACCCCTACTACTTAGTTCCCCAGCGTTCTTGGTTCTCAGTTTGTCTACCCACTGAAGAGATGAAAAGCGGAGTCAACCTTGACCGCCCCTCCCGAGGATCGAACCCCGGACCTGTGTGGTGGGAGCGACCCCAAAAGTAAGTACAGTCAGTCAAAATAAAACTCGTATACTCTACTTGTTGCTTTGAATTTCAGAATTTCAAAAGGAAAATCACGTTAGAAGACATAAGGGATGCCCATTATGGTACTGAACTGAAAATATCGTGTTTTTAAGTTTACCAAAATTGAGTATTTTGTACATCGTATGAGTTTTATGTTGACCAGATTAGATTTTTGTTTTTGTTTTCGTTTAATCTAAATAAATGACCCATTCTTTAAATAGTGTGTAAAATTAAAGTTCTTTCCCTAAAAATATTAATTATTAGTTTTATTTCTTATTTAATTAAAAAAAAATCGTTAAAATCTCAAAATGAACAGGATAAAACTGATTGTACAAGTAGACAGATTGTACGAGGGTTACTCTGAAATTTTTTGAGATACAACTAGGTTTTTAAAGTTATGCTTACAAAAGTTTAGGTGTGTTCAAAGTAGTCTCCTCTACCATCAATGCACTTTTTTAGACGAATTTTGCACAGATTAAATGCCTCGAGCCATTCATTTCTTGGAATAAATGAAAAAATGCATTTAGAGCCCCATCAACCTCTTCTTCTGAATGAAAACGACGTCCACGTAAGTTCTTTTTTAGATGAAAGAATAACCAAAAGTCACACATAGCTAGATGAGGTGAATACGGCGGATGTTCTATCACTCTAATTTGTTTTCAATTAAGAAACTTCACTGTTAATCAGGTCTGTCAGGTCGTGTAATTAGAACTTTATGGTTTCCTGTAATTCCTTTGAAATTTAATTGTAATACCTAACATTTGTCATCTATTGCCTATGTTTGCTACTTCCAGTGGAAATGGACGGTAAAGTATTCCATTCAACACAAACATTATAACATGTTCCACTAAAGATTTTTCGTAGTGACCATCGGATTTTCTCATACTTAAATGTCTTTCCATGTTACCGATAGGTGGCGACAGATCTACAACATGGTCAAATTCCGGAACGTCGCAGGGTTCGAAGAAGTTCGTGACTGGTACGACAACGGATTCCACCAAATTGCTTTCGGACGGGGCAACCGCGCCTTCATCGCCATCAACAACGAGAATTTCCCCATGAACCTCTCCCTGCACACGGAACTGCCGCAAGGAACTTACTGCGACGTCATTTCCGGAAACAAGGAGGAAAATAGGTGCACCGGGCGAACAGTCGAAGTCTCCAGCACGGGCCACGCCCAGATATTTATCGACAACAATTGGGAAGACCCCATCGTGGCCATTCACGTGGAGGTAGGTGTTTCAACTATTATTAATATTTCTTCAAAAGTATCAACTATTTTTACCTTTTTTGATCTTCAAGTCAGGATCCTCTAAGGCACAGTGCTTCTTCTTCTTTCGAGGCACTACCACGGGCTCTTGACATGACAGAATCTGCAAGTGAAGAAGAAAATGAAGAGGCAGACGAAGAACAAACTAAAAAAAGTGGCCTTACCCCAGAAAATCTGCAACAATTGTGCAGATTCTTCTCAAAATTAAAGCTTGGAGTGAGTAGAAGTTCCCGAAAAGTGAAAGGGGCGATCACACTGGGTGACCGTTTAGAGGGGGTCGGGTGGCCGCTGATACAGGTTATTTTACCGTTAGGTCTACGAGTCGAAAAATCCGTGCCATGAAAATTTGGCCGTTTAGAAGGGTGACCTTTATACAGGGGGGTGGAGGGCTCTGAAATTCCATGAAGTTTCACTGTAATTCATAAACTGAATATAGACTGTGCTATCGAATTCATCTTCCTTTTTCCAGAATGTTGTCTACGTGCCATGTTCAACTGTACAAAACTCAGTTGTAATCTGAATTTTTCTTACAGGAAAAGCTATAAAGAAGAAGAAGAGGGAAGCGGAGGTGGATGATTTGAGAAAGTCCAAGAGTCAACGTTTTGAATTTTATCACAGTCTGTAACGGACAGGATCTAGAGCAGTGGTGTTTGTGTTTTTTAATGCATAAATGTATAAATATCACTGATAAACATTCTTGGAGAATTCTGAAATAAAAATGGATATATTTTACAGACGTTCTTATCACTGTGTTTAAAAGATATTAGTCGGTTTTCTTTGTTTCATTATGTATAGTATAAGTCTATTTTTCTGTTACTCATCGCTCTGACCTAAGAAAGCCTCCTCCACGTTCGATAGAACCCATCGCCATAGGGGACTGGTCAATGCAACTTCACTTAGAACAAGAAACCACGAGGGCTGAAGCTTGACTAAACTTCAAGTGATTCGTCATCATTTCGAGGCATAGACCAAGCAGAAAACCTCCAGGCTTGGTCTTCTAAAAGAGGTCGAAAGATGGCCGATTGGTTAGGTGCTGGCCTTCGGTACCGGAGTTCGTGGGTTCGAATCCCACTCTGTCACGGATGTTCGTAGCCGATCGGAATCGGCTTTAAGCTGTAGGTTTCGGTATCCTTAGCCCTCGTGTTGCAAAAAGTACACCGTAGCACTCCAAACCAAACCAAATCCACAAGAGGTCATTGCCACCACAGACCTATTTGACGCACCATTAAGGAACATGGCGGATCTTTGTCCTCGATCGCTGCCTTTCACAACTAAGACACCACGGTTTACAGTTGTCTAGAAAATCCCCTAAATAATAATAGCCTCAGTTATCGAATTGATGAAGCGGTCGGACTTGGAATGGATAGAGACATCCATATTGGATTCTTGGTGAGTTAGGGTTAACAAAATTCAAAGCAAGTCAAGTTTATGTTCTCCTAAACGATCGATCTGATTAAAAATAAATTGGTATAAATGGGCTTCAGATCACGGCGAAAAATACTGTCGTCTCTAAAAGGTTCGTAATGTACCCTTTCCCCCCTTTTCGAGAGTTTAATGCCATCATTTCGAGCCCCGTTTTCCCCGATTAAGAGCAGACGACTCAATTTATCGCATAATTAATTGATAAAAGTAACATTTTTTCTAGCATTATGACGTCATTTCTTTAATCATATCGTTTAACCATTTCTCATTTTTAATTATTTAAATATCGTCTGCATTATTTTCACACGTTTTATCGCTGAACTGAGATATTACGTCAATAATTTTCTTTTATATTTATTTTAAATAATAGATTAGGTACATATATGATCATTTTAAATTGAATCGTCGATTATTTTTTGTTGCCATGGATTCGGTATTAACAACCAATTATTTTCATAAAAGTCTATTTCACGGACTCTTAAATATCTAGCGTTTAAGTTATAGACCTTTGAAAATGAAGAAGTTTGTTCCTTTTTTTTTAAACACATAACCACATTGTTTGAACTAAAGGAATTCATCGTGAATATAAATTGCATTCACAGTATCAGGAGACATTAGAGGACAAATTATTGAGCTTGTACCAGATAATTCTCAACTAAAAAATACGACCAACTTTTTCACCTGCTCTTCATAGGGTAATTTCCGATTCTAGAAAATTAAAAATTTGACTGCTCCCATCGTATGACGGGCTATATTCTAGTACATACTGTATACTGATGTTTTTGCGACTCAAAAGTAGGATTCAACGATAGTAAAATACAAAATTTTACTTGGGTGAAGAAAAATTTTAATATTTTAATTTGTGCATTCTTTTGAAATACCATGATAAATTATGGCACATCTTGATTTAAATAAAAAAATTTCGAATAAAATATTCTTCGCATGGAACGAGATTCCTCTCGTCAACGGAATTTTGGTAAAATAGATTGCTCAAAAACTCTAAGCAACCTTAACGTAGCGGCAAAAAGGGCATTTTCAATCTCAGACGACATTTTTCAACATAGTGTTTTGATGGATATAATTGTTCCTTTTCGAAAAACGCAAGTGAAAAAAAAAAAATCCAAGCAAACATTTGAAAATACGTCCCTACCACACCTAAACAATGTAACATAAATATAATATAACAATGTTATATGCCATACAATGTGATTTTGATAACAATAAACGATTGATAACAATAAACGATATGATAAAAATGAGATAAATTTACACCCCCCCCCATTTTCATTCACACGTACTAAATTTCAAAACAAAATGAAAACAGGCACCTTATATTTATGTATTGTATATATTATCCTTTGAAAAATAAGAATTGTATGCATAATTTTAAAAAATTCATCCATTGTTGACTGTCTACCATTTTTTCTAAGAAGCTCATGGATAAATGGTTCGTCATCATCATCAACCTGTCTAATCGATTTAAAATTTCGATCTTTTGTTTTAACGTTAAATCATTTCGCTGTCTGGCATCCACTGCTGTAAGCTGCACGTAAGCGAGCGAGACATAAAATATGAACACATTTGCTTAACTTTTATTGTATAGTTCGAAATAATTGTGCTGTATAAATATTGTTAAACGCAAGTGAAAATCGATACCCAGTTCACTTTCTATATGAATCCTAAAAACAGAATGAAAAAAAGAGCAACTGGTCAGTATGTTCAGCAGCAGGAATGTTGTTAAATGTTCTGTTTTAAAGGAATGTTGTCAAATGTCCCTTTTCTACGGAATTCTGTTCTCATCTAATTGCCTTGTAAAAATTTCTGAGTTACAAATGATTTAATACCGAGAAACGTTAACAACAGTTTCTAGAACATTGTATAATATGAAATAGTGTTGTATCAACAGTTATTAATGTAAGTGGAAATCGATTCCCAGAATCAATGCAGAACATTCTGGAGTATAGAGACAATCCGGCTTCCTTACTATCCGGTCTAGTTTTCTTTTATAGTATTTAATACTAGAACCGCGAGAAGGTTCCCAAACTGTTCTAAAAAGGACCAATGCCAATTTGCGATCCTCGTACGTGTCGTGTCAAAATACAAGTTGCGTCAGGCAAAGTACAGTGTTCTGCACGTTATTCATTGTTTCTTCAGTGTGTAACGAATCTCCACTGTGGCCTCTGTTCTTGGTGAAAACTGCACAGTACGTACAGTGTTCGTAAATTGTTCTTGGGGTATGCTTAATTTTTTTTATTTGTGCCTCAGTTAAGATTTCAAAATGGCTAATCAAAATTTAAAAAACGTAAGTTTTTACTGTTACTTTAGTGGGGTTACCTTTTCGTATTTGTGTAATCATTTATCAGTGAAATCTCTGTAATCATTTACCAGTGAAAACTATAAAATCAGTTCGAGTCCATATCCTTTGCTTGATTGTTTTGTTTATGTTTCTTGTTTACAATTACAGGATTTGTGTTAAAACGTGAACAGTTCATATCCTTTAAGTTATTTTTCTCTAATAAATTTTTGAAATATGTAGTGCAGTATATGAACATAAGTAAAATACTAGTACAGAACGTTCTATTTTAACTCGACCGGCAACTGCTTGTAGGATTCACCGGACGTTCGTCCATATTCTACGTGGCTTGAGATAAATATATATAAACTTTTACTCGATAACAATTGAGAAATTGCCCTATTATAACAGTGAGTTTTGGCGTAAAATTCTTTGCCTTCTAGTATTAGTGGGCAAAGAAATGAGTTTATAAACTTTTGGACTATCCGGCTATTTTATTATCCGGCCTGCTGTTCCACCTCGTTAGGCCGGATACTCGAAAGTGTACTGTATATACGTACTATCACAGTGACTTTTGATGTAGAAACTTTGTCTTCTCATTTTATTAGGTATTAAAATGAGTTCGTAGAACTCCGTTCTATCCGGCTATTTTGTTATCCGGCATGCCCTTTCGCCACATTTGACCGGATATTCGTGTGTGTTCTGTAACAGTGTAACAGTGAGTTTTAGAATAAAAACTTTGGCTTCCAAAATTAGTTACCAAAGAAATGAGTTCATAGAATTCCGACCTATTCGGCTATTTTCTTATCCGGCCTGCCCTTCAGTCACATTAGGCCGGATATTCGGAGTGTATTTGTATATACAAAAAAAAAAAGTTTTACAACAGATGATTGTTTAACAGGATCGTCTGTCATGATAATAAATAAAACATCGTTTGCCGTGATAAATAAAACATCGTCTGCTATAATAAAAACATCTTCTGAAAAATTACGATCGTTAGCTTTTTCGAGTGAGAAATGATGTTATTTCTAATTAGTGAGTGATAGGAAGTATAAAACAATGAATATTTTTAATTCGAACAGTTTATCGCTGAGGCTTCCTGACTCGTTGGTTTTATCGACAGGACGTATGTTGCAGCGATGAGGGAACACACACACACACACACATATATATGTACATGTATCACAGTTTCAAAATGAAAAAATAATATAATTTTTTTTTGTGTTTTATAGTGCAGTATATAAATGAGTATAAATTTCGGGATTTATTAATATCCTAATGTTGTGTAATTAATTATATTATTTAGAAATAATATCTTTTAAAATTTTTCAAAAAATGTGATGCATTGTCAAGAAATCAATATTATTGTATATACAACAGATAAAGGTTTTACGGCAGACGACCTTTTAACAGGAAGTTATGCCATGATAAATAAAGAATCGTCTGCCATGATAAGAACATCTTTTGAAAAGTTATAATCGTTAGCTTTCATTTTGGCGGGAGAAATGATGTCCTTTCTAATGAGTGAGTCATGGGAAACATAAAGCTATGAATATTTTCAAGTTTAATTCGAACTATTAATCGCCGATGCTTCCTGGGCCTTTGGTTTTATCGTCAGGACGTAGGTTGCTGCAATGAGGGAACACATACACACACACGCACTCATATATATATATATATATATATATATATATATATATATATATATATATATATATCACTTTCAAAATGAGGAAATAATATACAGTGAAATACGTTTAACGCTAAACACTTAAGACGAAATATCAATTTACACGAAATAACACAACGGTTCCGACGAAGTGCTACAGATTTTCATGCAAGTTTTTTCCTTCTTAACATGAAACGAAAATCGCTTAGCACGAAAAGATTTATGTTGTGGGAATGAACAAAATACAGAAATCACCATGTATTTTTGGACTGTTCTATTGTGTCGTCCTAAAAATTCATTACATTCTATGACGATAATGCGTTTACAGCCCCAATCAGAAGAGGCAAAGACATTTTGGCTCAAAATACATCATTGATGCAAATTCCGACACCGAAAGTGAAATGTATATTGCAGCTCCCGTCATCCTAAATGAAAAATATTGTGAAAAGTATGCGCAGTTATTTAGACGCACATTCGAATGGTGAAATGAATAACAAAAATGGACTATATCGAACCATTTGATGCTAAATGGGAAAAATATCAGATTAGTTTCTAAAAACTCAATAAGTATTTTGTTTACTGAGCAACTTGAAAATTTTGTTTTAAATTTCATTAAGTTCTTGTTCCTGTTTTTGCTTTATTGATTTCTATTAAATAAGATTTTGTTTACATATATCAGTTTACATATATT
>CM063498.1:212072217-212074717 GCA_032207245.1 Pardosa pseudoannulata | reverse complement strand
GTGGACCTGGGTACGAAGTGGTTAAAATTAGCGTTAATAGCTTGTGCTTCCTGTTCTCTCAAAAATTAAGCAAATAGACTCTTTTGAAGAGATTTAACTGATTCAAGATATTTTTTGAGATTTTTTTTTTATCAATTTTGACACTGGAAACATAATATTTTATTATTTAAAATTTTTATTTTGATAATATTGATTCGAATTTTAGAAAAAGTATCTGAAAATTGATGTTAATATCTCTTAGCAATATTACAAGTAGTTTTATATTAGAGTTTGTGACTGATGCATAAATACAAGCTCTCTTGGAACAAAGTGATTTGTCCGATAGATCTGATGAAAGTAATAATGGTTGACTTAATCTTGGTTCGGCTGACGAAAGTGACTCCGGAGATGAATCTGCAATTATTCCTGATTTAAATGAACTTTCCACGAGTTCTACCCTTTCAAGGAAAATAGGAGAAATTTGGAAATCCAAGATATATAATGTGTTTTATTGAAGAAATTGCAGATCAAACGAATCTGTATTTGGTTCAAATGAGGAATCTCAGATTTGTTATAACGAACTCTAATAAAATTATGTAATTGGTTGGCTTACAAATATTAATGGGTACATTAGGATTTCTCCAGGCAAAAATGTATTGGTCTAGAGAGCTTTCTATTCAGATGTTCAATGATACCATGTCCAGAAACAGGTTATACGAGTTGCGAAATAATTAGCATTTTGCCAACTATGAGGCCCCCGAAAGTAGGAAGAATAACACAGGTAAACTATGGAAAGTAAGACTTTTTGTTGACCCAATTAGAAAAACTGCTTAAGTTTACCAAAGCCCAAACATCTGTCCATTGATGAGCAAATGATTCCCTTTGATGAAAGCTGCAATTTTAGACAATATGTTCCCTGCAAGTCCAATCCTATTGGCTAAAAAACTTTGTGTCGTCTTCAAGGGATGGTTTAGTGCTCGACTATCTAATGTATGTTGGAAAAGGTTCTGTTTCCATTTAGGACATTTAAGATTTGGATCCTGGTAGAAGTGTAGTGAAGACATTATCAGAAAGCATTCCATCCAACTGGCAACACGCAGTATACGCTGACAGGTACTTGACTAGTCTTAATTGTGCTGAGTATCTCTTGAAGAAGGACATTTTTACAGCTGGCATGATTAGGACAAACAAAATTGGATAAAATTTGGAAGCCCAAAATAAACTAAAATTGGATAAAATCCTAAAAAAAGAAGAGAATCGGCTGAATTTGTAAATAATAATTCAACGCTGTGCATTTTAAAATGGATAGACAGCAAAAGTGTCTTATTTTTATCTTCTTATTGGGGTGGTGAACCTGAATCAAGCTGCATGAGGTGGTCAAAGGAGGAGAAAAAAAAAGATTAGCTTATCACAGCCAGCAGTTGTTCAGACCTATAATAGATCAATGGGTGGGATCGATTTATGTGACCGCTATTTGGCCTATTATAGGTGTAAATGCAAACAAAGAAATGGCCAATGTAAGTATTCACTCATTTTATGGATCTTGTTATTTCAAATTGGTTGGTGTGGTATGTGCACTATCATAAAGCGAATAAATTAAAATTCTTATTCCTGATTAAATACGGAATGCAGGTGGCACAGGCTCTCAATATATATCAAAGGAATATAAAAAATAACATAAGAAAAGGGAGGAAAATGAGAGGGGTTAGTTCAGACGAAGATGAACCTCCAAAAAAACAGAGGAAGGTTGTCAATCAACCAGTCAAAGAGGTCAGACTGGACAATGTAGGCCATGCACAAAAATTTATGGATGAAAGAAATGAGTCAAAGTGCAGATTAGAAGGATGTAAATCAAGGACGAGGGTTATGTGTGTTAAATATAAAATGTACCTATGTATAATGAAAATTAACTGTTTATTGAAATAGTACACTCAATAAAAATTGAAATCAAAAATTGTTTTTTTTTCTCTTATATAATACAAATCTTGTGGTTTTTTTAAATTCTAACAATATAATAAGTGCAATTATTTACTTTTCTGCAATAATATTTGTCTATATATAGCGAAAAACCAATTTTAAAAAATGGAGCATAGTATAGTAAAAAGTTATATTTGAAAAAATATTTTGTGCCTCCAAGATAATGTACTACATAATAAAAATTATATTTGAAAAATATTTTGTGATTCTAACATTATAATAACAGTATTGTACTTTTAAAGTGATAATAATACTGCAATGTATAAAAATATGTGTCCTTAAGCAGTCTTTTTTCATTTCAAAGATTATTATGTTTCAGCATAATTGAGAACCGAGGTACACATATGTGTACCTAAAATGTTTAGCCCCCTATTATGCCGCCATCTAAAATACATATTTACTAGAAAACTTTGAAGTATTTCATAATATTTACCAGGAAAAAAAATTATATTTATGCAATTTTTATATAGCTGGTAGTGAAGAGGTTATATATATATATATATATATATATATATATATATATATATATATATATATATATATA
>CM063498.1:212042217-212062217 GCA_032207245.1 Pardosa pseudoannulata | reverse complement strand
TTTTATTCCAGTATTATAAATACTAAATAAAGTAAACAACAACGAAAAAAAAGAGGTAGAGTTTCATGGTAGGTATTTACTGTGAAAATTTGACATCAATCTGTGAGATAGTTTTTATGGACAGTGCATGCAAGTTTAAAAGTTAACCATTTTCAATAAAATGCATTTCAAATTTTTATAGATTCCTTTACAGCTAGGATATTAGTTGCAAAGATATTATATAACGTACTCCGTTTAATGGAATCAATTTTTGACACCGTGATTTTGATAACAATAAACGATATGCAAAATTAGATCAATTTCCCCCCCCCCTTTTAATTCACACTTACTAAATATTTAAAAAATGAAAAAACACACCTTATATTTATGTACTATATATTATCCTTTAAAACATAAGAATTGTATGCATAATTAAAAATTGATCCATGGTTGACTTTTACAATTTTTTCTAAGAAACTCATTTTTCGTAATCGTGATTAACCTGTCATAACGATTTAAAATTTCTATCTTTCGTTTTGACGTTCAATCATTTCGCTTTCTGGCTTCCACATCGACAAGCTGCACGTAAGCGAGCAAGGCATCGAACGGGAATACGCTCCTTCTCAGTTCCGATAAGAACGTGTTGCCTTCTGCTTATCTGACAACCACTAACCACTGGCAGGGTGAGCGTGTTTTTCTGAAAAATCCAGGAACGTGTCATTTCCCACTTTTTCCACCCCCATCTATCTATCTATCTATATCTATCTATCTATCTATCTATCTATCTATCTATCTATCTATCTATATATATATATATATGTGTGTGTGTGTGTGTGTGTGTGTGTGTGTGCGTGAGTGTGTGTGTGTGTGTGTACTTGCACCACCAGCAGGGTGCAAGTATTTCTGAAAAATTCCAGGAACGTGTCATGCTCCACTCCTTTGTTCATTCCCCATTTCCCTAAGTGGAAGAGGGGGAATTCCCAGAAATTCGAACAATATCGAAGAGAAAGAAAAGAATGGATTCCTTCTGAAAACATTGGGAATATTCCTTTGCCAGTTGAAATGAGGTTCTTAAACGGATCCCATGAACCGATGTCACGATCCCATAAAGCGATCATTTTAAAATACAAACGAATAGAGAAAATCGGGACCCAGTGATTTCGATAATAATAAGCGATTGATAACATGAACCGCGATCCCATTAAGATTAGTCCACTGTATTTCTACAGGTTCTTAAAAGAATAGTTCAGTTTCGTTTCTTTAAAAGGTTCAAAAATGGCCAGATATTTTAAAAACATAAAAATCAAAATATCTAATTTTTGAATGTTTAAAAGTGATGTAAGGGATTTAAAGGTTCCTTAAAGTAAATCACCTCGTTTAAAAATCTTGATTTACTCTAAAATTGACAAGCAGTTTTGCTCGTGACTAGTGAATTGTTAAAATATGCCATAGAAATTATAACACATATAGAAACAAATCATACCGAACGGGGGCCGGTCGCTGATCTTCGATACCGCAGTTCGTGGGTTCGAATCCCACTGTATAATGGATGTTCGTAGCCGTTCGGAATAGGCTTTAAGCAGTAGGTCGCGATCTCATTACCCCTCGTGTTACAAAAAAGTAGACCTTAGTGCTCAAAAAGAAACAACAAATCCAAACTTTTGTTTTGTTGACAGGTACAAAGTAAAACGGTAAAATAATAAGTTCAAATTAAATATATCCCATAAAAATACCAAAAAATTTGCATGTCCCTGGGAAAAACAATAGGCTTTAAGCAGTAGGTCGCGATCTCATTACCCCTCGTGTTACAAAAAAGTAGACCTTAGTGCTCAAAAAGAAACAACAAATCCAAACTTTTGTTTTGTTGACAGGTACAAAGTAAAACGGTAAAATAATAAGTTCAAATTAAATATATCCCATAAAAATACCAAAAAATCTGCATGTCCCTGGGAAAACATTCTTCGTCTTTGGGGCCTTCTTTAGAAGCGGGCTCTCTGCCCCAAACAATCGTTCTCTGTCCAGGCACCCCTTTTCACGCCATCGCATCGCTGTTTTGGTGACCTCTGATTCATTCAATCCTGACCCAAGCATTTGGATGTAATCGCATGCAATTACATAATTTAATAATTACAAAAGTGCAATTTAAAATTCGAAACGCATCACTCCGAGGCCCGTACCATCCCTCTTCATTATTTTTCATCGTTCTCTCCTTTGTCGAACCATTCAGATGGGAGGAGGGAAAAGAAAAACTGCTTCTGGTCGTGCTCGATACTGTTCGCATTTAGCGGAACATATTTCCCAACCCCCATAAAGTAGAAAAAAAAGAAGATAAATAATATGGAAGCATCCCCTTCCGAACCTTCCTAATTAAGATTTCATTCCTGACGCGCAGTTGTACGGCCCGCGGGGATTTTCCTCTTTACGATCCGACCTCAAATAGAATATTAAGTAAACAAAAGAGGCATTCCGCAGGGTCGGCCTTAATTACCAAGAAAGAACGAGGTCTAAAACCCTGTAATTACAAGACCCCCCCTCCCCTTCATCCAATCGAAAAATGACCAATTAATCGGGATAAAGACGTTCAACTTGCCGCGTCGCTCGTGGACCACCGAGTGGAGTGGAGTCGTCAATCTGCTGCTGCCCTGCCCCCGACCCCGCTGTCACTGCGCTCTCTTTCCCACGTGTTGGGGGGGGGGGAACAGAAGTGGATGTTATGTGTTCACTACGAAAGCTCAATCTCTGTTGGGAGATTAGGGTCGTTTAGCAAATAACACACACAAATGGAAATGCGATGGGACGTCCGTCTGCAATTACTTCTGTGATTGAGCGGTTTTCGAATCTTTTTTTTTTCTTCTTCTCATTGGTCAGGCTGGAACGCGTCCTTTTTTGAATAAACCTCCGAGAGGCATTTTTGCTTTTCTCATTTAGGAAATCCATCTGTGACGTTTATGAGCCCGAGCGGAAAACCGACGGGACACTAATATTTCACCTTGTCGCCTTAATAGCAGAAGGCCCGGCTCTAGGCGACTGCATAGGGCGGCAAAATTTAAGAGCGGCAAAACCGCCTCAACTAAAGTGAAAAGAATCCTTGCATGCGTATTAGTATTATCTTGACATTTTTCTTTTTGGTTAACACTTTAAAGGTCACCTACATAAACTCTTTGGAATTTAATGAAATTAGTTAATAAATATTATCTTATAAACGTAACATGTATTAAAATTTTTCTTTAAAATCCTTAACCCTCTAAGCGGTTCGCACGTACAATTCCGCCAGTTGTCACGTACCATTTTCGACTTCCAAAAACGTTCCGAAAATGGATGTATTGTACATTTCTGCCAGTGCTTTTCCCCATGGAGTTTTAAGGTAGGAGGGTCAGGTCGATTGTTTGGAAACTGAACCCTCTTTGACTGACATTTATTGAGGGATGCACCCTTACTTCCTGAGGCACAAAGACTCTGATAGCTTCTCATGGCTTTGTCAATCTCTATTTCGAATTATTTCGTTTGCGGTAACACATGTATCTCTAATTGCACCACTTAAATATCTTGGATGACTTTCGTAAAAAAATATAAATAATTCTCTTAAAAAATATTTTTATTCGTACTTTTAGAATCCATTATTTCTTATGGAATGATTTTCGAGACTTGACGAGCTTTATGTGTATTAAAAATGAACAATCTGTAATGTCTATTTATATATCTATTTATAACCGGAAGTATATGGACAATAACGAGGGTGGGTTTCCCGTATTCTAATCTAGTCGACAAAGGGTGAAGTAAAAAATCATAGAACACTTTGGTCACTGACACAATAAAATTTAGCTTATTTTTTGGAGACTTTTTTTCGTCGGTGTGTTCCACTTGGGTTAAAGGGGTTTCTATTAGAGGGTAACGTAGGAAGGATGGAAAGGGGGGTTCCTTTGTACAGCGTAAACATAATACTTTTTTAAATTTTTTATTATATTGGAAGAACAATAAATAGCTGTTCTTAAAAAGTATAATAAATAAATAGGTAAACAATTTATAAGTGTTGTCTGAATTGATATTTTTGTTTAGGGTCATAAGTGAAAATAATCGAAATTACTAACTTTCCAGATACAGCAAGTTTAAATACATTAATTTGAAAAGAAAATATAAATTAAATGTAATACTATCATTTATTGCAAGTTTTAAATGTCAAAAACATAAAAGAAACCGAAAAAAAATTTCATATTTCTTAAAACAAGAGAGAAAAAATGTTTAACAGGTTTCTCTGCAAAACCACTGCCCGGTAAAGGGTTAAAAAAGATTTTTCACGGTTTTGTATTTTTTCGAATTTTAAGCTTTTTGCTAAAATGTGGCCTCATTTTTGGCGTGGCTTGTCTGCGGCCAGGGGTGGAAACAGTTATATCATTTATACCAAGCAGTTAGTCCCTTTATACTAAAAATCCCCTGTATAATAACAGCTTAAATTTTATAAATATTCATTATATATATTATTCTTAATTAGGGTTAGCAAAATTCAAAGCAAATCTTTAAAACGTTAAATTATTTTTTAATGTATTATTTATGTTTTCGGCTAAGCATATTATTTATCATAAATATAATAACATTTTTTTCTAGTATTATGACGTCATTCCTTTAACTATGTCAATTAATCATTTCTCATTTTATATTTATATTATCATTTTAAATTATTTATATTATTTATATTATCATTTTAAATTATTTATATTATTTATATTACATAGGCGATTCAATTTATCGCGTAATAAATAGGTAGGAGTAACATTTTATTTTTTTCTGGCATAATGATGCCATTCCTTTGACACCTCGTTTAATCATTTATTATTTTAAATTGTTTAAATATCGTCTGCATTATTTTCATACGTTTTATCACTGTACTTATATATATTACGTCAATAATTTTCTTTCATATTTGGCATAAATAATGGATTAGGTACATATGTAATTAACCATCGATTATTTTTTGTTGCGATGAAAATTTTATCACCGGTATTATAAACAAACTATTTTCATAAAAGTCTATTTCACAGAATAATAAATATCTAGCGTTTAAGTTATATATCTCTGAAAATGAAGAAGTTTGTTTGTTTGTATGTTTGTTTTTCATACATAACCACACGGTTTGACTCAATGAAATCAACGTGATTTTAAACTGCATTGATAGTATCAGGTGACATTAGAGGAGTATGAAGATATATTAGTGAGCGTGTACCTGATAATTTCAGCCAAAAAACAAACCATGTTGTTATCTTTCTTATAGGGTACTTTACAATTTTGGAAACTTAAAAATTTTACTAATCCCGTCCTAGGACGGGCTATACGCTAGTCTATTACGTAATTCTTAATTTTTTACAAAATGCAAATTAGGGTTTAGTGGAATTACAAAGTCCAGTCACACACATTTCCTGTTTCAGACCTCAACAGTCAGAAGGCAAGAAGCACTGGATTCGAGAGTATTTTCTCTCGACGATCTCTTTCTCAAGAGTGTACCCCCCTCTCTCGAGCCTCCTTTACGAGTAAGATTCTAAGGGTTGAGATGATCTTTCGACACCTTTACCCAGCTAGAAAATTTTCCAAATCTGATCCTTGTACACTTCTTGAAGTCTATTCAATGTAGAGAAAATCCCTACTGTTTTCTTTTAACATCACTGGATCCCCTGGCAGCGTCGACGCACAGCTAAAAGCAATAACAACTTTAATTCTGGAAGCTATTTACAAAGATACCGAACGGAAATCACAGGTTTTACGAGCCCAAAGTCCCACGTTCGACGCGAACCTAAATAGCAATCTGCGGTCAGGTGCCCGACAGATATACGGTTGTACAGGTGTACGACTTGGACTCCTTAAGTCCCACCAAAAACTGGAGATGGGCTCTCCGAACAACAAACGCAAACGCCTGTTCCTTCGTTTTTCTCCTAGTCCATCTTCTTCCGGCGAAAACTGCCGAACGATGGCCGATTGGTTAGGGTGCTGGCTTTCGGTACCAAAGTTCGTGGGTTCGAATTCTACTGTGGCACGGATGTTTGTAGCCGTTCGGAATCGGCTTTAAGCTGTAGGTCCCGGTCTCATGAGCCCTCGTGTTGCAAAAAAGTAGACCGTAGCACTCCAAACGAAACCAAACCAAACCAAATCCGGCGAAAACTCGTGCCGCCTGACGTCACCTTCCGCCTCTTCCTATTGGCTTTTCCTTTCAGCGTCGCCGTCCTGCCAGTCTCCGATGGGTCTTTTCGTTGGCGTCTGAGAGTCTGTCCTTTCCGAGTCGAGTCCGACCTTCTAATCACCTCGGACATCTCAAGGCGTGTCGAACCGAAAATCCTTTGTAGTTTAGTGTCTATTTTCCAGACAGAATATCGCCTCGGTTTAGGTTTAAAAAAAACCCTCTTTGTGAGGCTAATAGGGTGTCGCGAAGTCACTGTTCCGTATCAGTATTCCACTTCTAGTCGGCCATGTGCAGGCGGAGGTTTTGTGCTTATTGGAGTACTGGGACGACTTCAATGTTCGAGTGAAGAGATGGCGTGAAGAAGGATCACAGTCACAATAGAATTGGAATTTTATTTTTTCTGGAATAAATACGGGGTACATACAGTATATACAAAGGGATTCGAATTCTTCCAAAACAAGTCGAAACGTAGAGGATTTTTTGCTGGCACTAAAAAACCACGACGATCACAGTCGGAAAAAAAGATTAAATAACCTCACAAAATGGGGAGGCTTTTTCCAGGGTGCATTGCAAACCCGATCTATCCCCCTTTCGGTGTCCGAGACCCTGCCGTTCCTTATGGGAGCGGACTTGACGAGTCTCCCGAAAGTAATCGCTCAAAAGCTGGCACCGGTCGAAAGTCGCGGAAGCCTCCACGAGGTCAAAGCACCTACGTAAAAGAAAAGTCGAAAAGCCCCGAGTCGCCTAATTCGAGGCTTTTTATACCTGGGGGTCAGTGACGGTCCCGTCAACCGTTTTTGGGTCAGTTACGATTCCAGTTACCCGAGAACTCGACCTAAGGTTACAGCTACATTTTTAGTTAAATTCTCCTTCGCTAGCTGTCCCGATTCCGGCTTCTCCAGGCAATCCTCCGGGGTCATTACCGCGACCGATCAAGGGCGTGACGCCTATTCAACTGAACTGTCAACATCCCAGACACTGAGTTACCTCGCTATTGTAGCTGGGTTCGAAACAGGAGGGCCTCATATCAGCTGATTTTCGACTTTCGTGTTCTGAACAAAGGGGGAGGGGTCTTCATAGTAGAAGTCGTGCTTCGAGTTGCACGATTCACGACTTATTTTTTCTTTCATCCGAATGCGAAAGTTTCGATTTCACTCCCTTTCAAAATTTCAAAATTCGAATGTTTAAAGTCGTACGTCTTAAAAAATAAAAATTCACTTCTATCGGAAGAGTTGAGCGAGAGCTCGAATGACTGGTCACTCTGCTACTTGACGGACACACGTCATAATTTGAGTCTTAAAACAATAGTTATAATTCCAGCATTGAAAGAGGTTTCTCCATTCGACAGAATGCTGAAAGGATGGTCCAATGGATATCGCCTAATGTCTCTGCTCTAATGTTCCAGGTGCATTACTTGTGTTTCTTAATCAAAATTTTGGAGATTCTCTATTAATGTGTTCTCTATTAATAGTGTATGGTTCAGAAAATCGAAAAGTATTTTTTCGGGGATTTCATACCACGAAACAACAAAAAGGAGTTTCTAAAAGTAATTCTTTTAATAATTCTAATAATTTTAAATAATTGCCTTTTATAAACAGTATTTAACGCAAGTGAAAATCTATTTAAACTTTTGTTTCTTAATAAAATCTAAAGATAAACTAAATTAAACTCCTCGGAGCAACAACCCCTCGGGGGCCGAGGCCTACGGTGCCAATCTCCGTTTACGTGACCAAGGGCTCTGGGGTGCGAAGCCTATGTTCCGGTTAGGTGGTCAACCTTACGCGGAACCCCCCCCCAGTGTTTAGTTTCCAAGCACGCTTGGTCCTCAGTTCATCTACCCACTGAAGGGGTGAAAGGCTGAGTCAACCTTGCCCAGCCCGGGGATCGAACCTCGGACCTGTGTCGTCTATAAATGTTCCAATGCATGTCTAAAAAGATAAAATGAAAAAAATAAACTCATTCGATTGGTATGTTGGTACACTAGGAATATTTTTAGGAATATTGTTGATCAACGCACTTTTTACCAAAGAGTCTCTGTCTTTAATCGAAAACTTTTTTCTAACAGATTTTTGTGTCTTACGTGTTTCACGTAAGAACATTATTATATTATCATTATATAAACATCGTTGAAAATGGAAAATTTTAAAAATTGAATTAGAAATAGTTATTACAAAAAGGTACTAGATCTAAACATTACAAAATTCTTTTTAAATCAAAACATTACAAAACAAATTTTTAAAAAAACTTGATTCGTTCTTACACGTCCAGGGTATTAGGGTATGCTTTTATATTGATGTGGAACGTGGTTCTACACTAAAAAACTGCTCAATCTTCACATAGGATCAGCCGAACGCTGGCCGATTGGTTAGGGTGCTGATCGTTGGTACCGGAGTTCGTGGGTTCGAATCCCACTATGGCATGGATATGGCCGTTCGGAATCGGCTTTAAGCAGTAGGTCCCGGTCTCATTAGCCCTCGTGTGCAAAACAGTTGACCGTAGCTCTCAAAACCAAACCAAATTCACATAGGATCACACAGGATGCAGTTGGTACAGAACTACTTGGGCCAAGCCCTCTAGTTCTGCAATACATGGCAAAAGAACACTAATAAATATATTTGGCTGTAACATGGCAATAAGAAGTAGAAAAATGGGGAAGAGTGCTTGAGTTTTGGCAGGGAGCAAAACAATAAAACAAAGTAGATAAAAAGTAAAACGAGAGAATTCTAAAATGGAATGTAAGCGATGATATTCAATCTTCGATATTTGCTCACCAATATATATTACCCCTCCCATTGAACCATGGGACAGGTGTATACCTCAAAATAGTGACACCCAAACCTTAGCAACTCAAAGATAAACATTTTGAAAAACGTCGTTCGATCGAATTTTTCGAGTAGAGATGCAGCGTCTCACCTCCCGTCAAAAGCGACGCTCTTCCTTTCCCGAGAGGTGCGCCTCCCCAACACGGTGTCCTGCCTGTAATTTCGCGTCCCCCCTGTAATTAACTGGGAGATTTGCTTTCTTATTGGTGGCAACAGACACTGCGAACCATTCATTTTCGCTCCTTCCTTCCGAACTCGCCCCTTGTTAGCTTTCGTCGAACAAATAAGTCATTGCCGAGTCTCGAAGATAATTTACGAATATTTCGGAGACAGGGGTTGCGGAAAAAGGGAAGGGGGGTTGTTTTGCCTAGAGGAGGGGGGTTGAAGAATAATTGTTGGATTTAAACGGAATGGGGTTTGGAAATATCAAGAGTCTCAAATGAAGTGTGAAGTTTAGTGAGTACAAATAATGCTAATCACACCTGGTGTTGGGACTATTAACGCGTGGAACTGTGACCTGTTCTGTTTTTCATTAGAATGGGTACTTTATTTTACGGTTCCTAAACAGGTTTACTGTGCACTCCGCTTAATGTGATAAGTTTGGGACACCGTGATTTCGACAACAATAACCGATTGATAACAACAAACGATATGAAAAAATGAGATCAATTTACTCTCCCCCTTTAATTCACACGTACTAAATTTCAAAACAAAATGAAAACACTCACCTTATATTTATGTATTGTCCTTTAAAACATAAGAATTGTATACTTAATTACGAAGAATGATCAATTGTTGACTGTCTACCATTTTCTAAGAAGCTCATGGATAAATCGTTCGTCATCATCATGTTTTTTAAAGTCATCTTAGCGGTGTCGTACTCCACGTTTCAACACTTTCGACGCCATTCGGAAGCTGAGAAATTGTTTAATTGCGCTGCAGCATGGCGCCGACTCCTTTTTGGTAACCTGTCATGACGATTTAAAATTTCGATCTTTTGTTTTAATGTTCAGTCATTTCGCTTTCTGGCTTCCACATCGACAAACTGCAAGACATCAAATGGGAATACGCTCCTTCTGAATTCCGAATAGAATGTGTTGCCTTCTGCTTATCTGAGAACCCTTGACCACCAGTAGGGTGTGTTTATTTCTGAAAAATTCCAGGAACGTGTCATTTCCCACTCCTTTGTTTATTCCCCATTTCCCAACGTTGAAGAAAAGAATTTTTGAAAATTCAAACAGAGAAGGGAAAAAAGAATGGGCTCCTTCTGAATACATTGTGAATATTCCTTTGCCAGTTAAAAAGAGGTTAGGAAACTGATAACATGAACCGATGTCACGACCCCATAAAGCGATCATTTTAACACTCAAATGAATAGAGAAAATTGAGGCCCAGTGATTTCGATAACAGTAAGCGATCGATAACATTCACCGCGATCCCATTAGGCGGAATTCACTGCATCATATGGGAAAATCATGGGATTGGGTGTGAGGTGACTATCTTACTTTAAACTAAATATTCATTTTAAATTTAGTAAACTGTTTATTGGCCAAAATTGGACTAAAAGCGGGTCATTTGAACCCCAAGACTATGTTTTGTCCCATTTTCTCAAACAGTTACTAATGAAATTACGTATAAGGATATCAGGCACCGAGCACTCTGTGGATATTTAAATATATGTCTATATTAAACGTACCGCTACTGATTCGAGTTGAAAAATATAATAAAAGAGAACCTATCGAACACAATTTTAAAATACATACAATAGAGGATTCATTATATAGAATTTGTTTTTCATCTGAGCTATATAATACACTATAAACTCCATTCTAATGAAAAACATAAAAACATTCTAAGTAGAATAGGTCACACTTCGTATGTTAATAGTCCCAACGTACCATTACTTGTATTCTATAAAAGTCCCTTTTCATTTAGAACTCTGCTTGAGGTTTCAAAACTCATTTCGTTTAAATCCAACAATTATTCTTATATATATCAGTCCAGAAATATAATATTAGTAGAATTACTTAAGAATTATTAGTAGAATTACTAAAGAAGTTGAAATCTGATTTTGGAGTGACTTCCCTTGTTGGGACTGCATCGAGGTGGCTGTGGAATTAAATTATTTGTAAATTACCATGGAGAGTTTAAAGGGGTGCGGTAGGTTTTTCTGTGAGCTGTCTGCCACTTTCGAATACGAGATATTTTTGAAGAGCAACGTATAGCAATAGGGGCTTTAACACTGTGCTGTAAATCAGGATTTTATTAGACATGGACGTACGTTTACAAGAGTTGGGCCAGGTCCTTGAAGAATTTTCCATTTCCAAAGTTAATAGTTTTGGCAAAGGTGAGTCGGTTATCGAAGTCAATATGTACCCGTACAGAGTAATTGTCACTTTAAAAGCATTTCCTTTAAGCTTCTACTGAGAGGTAACTTGAAACTCGCTTTTTTCTACTTTTTTATACTTGTATACTACTTAACACCATGCCTCATTCGTAGCCCTGTCTGAAAGGAATTTCCGTAAACCTCATCACCTTAAAAAATTTTCGAAACAATTTGCACAAACTCTACACTTATTCTGTAAGTTAAAGATTACAGAAATTAATCCCTCTTATTCTTTTTCCTACACCAGTATACATGGATTTCATTCGTTAAACCCTCTTCATATTTGTTGTGTTCCAAATAACTTGTGGCTAAAAGAAACAAAAGCTCAATGTTATTTATTAATTTTTTTTTACTGGTAAACTACCTAACTTCATGTCGTACACTTACGTTTGTAGGGCGACATGTCAGAATAAAATCCTCGTAAGCTTTCTCCCCTAAATTTTTTTCAAACAACTTGCATAATTTCTAATTACATTTTATAGATTAAAAATTAGCTACATCAATGCCTCTTATTCTTGCCAGCATACTGTGAGAGGGAGAAATAAGATCTCTTTTTTTTATTAAATTTTTTTTTCAAGACTCGACAGGATGATTCAGACCCTAATATTCAATTTACTGACATTTTAAACACATTTCACTGAAGAATGTACCGTACACAAAAAGGTAGAATCAACGTACAGAAAAATAAGAGGTTTAAGAGCAGACGATAAATTACTTAACAATATAGTCTGTCATGATGCATAAAAAACATCGTCTGCCATGATGAAAACATCTAAAATTTTTGATCGTCTGCTTTTTTATGGCGATAAAGAAGCATCGCTGGCAGACGGTATATTTCATAACAGTCATGATGCATATGCATAAAAAACAGTCTGATATCATATATCATCAGACTATGATATCATATATCTGATATAGTGTGATGCATCATATGCCATGATGCATAAAAAACATCGTCTGCCTTGATGAAAACATGTAAAACTTTTTATCGTCTGCCTTCTTTATGACGATAGATAAAGAAGTATCGGAGGCAGACGATATATTAACAGTATAGTCTGTCATGATGCATAAAAAAACATAGTCTGCCTTTATGAAAACATCTAAAATTTTTTATTGTCTGCCTTCTTTATGGCGATAAAGAAGCATCGCTGGCAGACGGTATATTTCATAACAGTCATGATACATATGCATAAAAAACAGTCTGATATCATATATCATCAGACTATGATATCATATATCTGATATCACAGAGTGATGCATCATATGTCATGATGCATAAAAAACATAGTCTGCCATCATGAAAACATCTAAAATTTTTTATCGTCTGCCTTCTTTATGGCGATACATAAAGAAGTATCGGTGGCAGACGATATATTACCTAACAGTATAGTCTGTCATGATGCATAAAAAACATCGTCTGCCTTGATGAAAACATGTAATTTTTTTTATCGTCTGCCTTCTTTATGACGATAGATAAAGAAGTATCGGTGGCAAACGATATATTAACAGTATAGTCTGTCATGATGCATAAAAAACGTCGTCTGCCTTGATGAAAACATCTAAAATTTTTCATCGTCTGCCTTCTTTATGGTGATACATAAAGAAGTATTGGTGGCAGACGATATATTTCATAACAGTATAGTCTTTCATGAATGGATAAAAAACATCGTTTACCATTAAATGGTGTACATCGTATGTTCCTAAGCACAATCGAATGCCGTTATCTTGGAAAACTTAAAATTAATAGTAAGTTTGAGTTGTCAATGCATATAGCTTTATAGCATTTCATTTATTTTCCAGAACCCTCAAGGTAGACATCATAATAATTCTTATAAAATGAGAAATTAAAATATCGAAAAACAAATATATCGTTCGAATAATATACAGACATCTTTAATGGAATGCTCTACTTTATTACCAGTCAAGTTTTTGACACAGTTCTGGTGCAATTTTTTTTCGTTTATATTTCGTACTTTTTCTACACACCGGTAATTTGCAGTTCGAACAAATATTTTTGCAGTTTTGTTTCCACGATCGAAAGCTTAGACTTGATCTATTTTTTGCATAGGCACAGATTCTTTAGTATTCTATTTTCATAAATATTTAGAGGTATCAGATCAGGAATAATCTAGAAATGTATTTCAGCTTTGTTAGTAACTTGTTGAGAAAATGGAACATGAAATAAATTCTGGGCTAAAATTATCAATCCCGCGGTTGAGTGCTAAACTTGGGGGGGGGGAGCGACATGTTGGGGGTTAGCCTACGGCGGTAAAAATGACAGGAACAGCCACGAACTGATATATCGAACGCGGCGAGCGAGGGATTTTCCACCGCTCTGGCTTCTTGTCAGCGGGAAAATATCCCCTACCCCCTTTCCCTTTTTGCATACCAAGTAGAAAAGAATAGCGCGAGGTCCCCTCTGTGGCAGGCCGAACTTAACCCTTGCCACCCTATACATCACAGCCCGAAATCGTCTGCCGGGGAGGACCGGCCAACCTCATTAAGCCACCTGATCACATTTTCGGTCAATGGATCTGTTGCCGATATCAATGACTCGGCCACGGAGGCAGAGGGGAGGGGGGCGGTCCTAGTGGTTTGGGTTTGCCAGTGGAAGCGAAGGGGCGGTCTCACGCAAGCACGTGCTTCGCGGGCGAAATCTCGTGTGGGTCACACGACACCCGAAGTGCGCATTGTGCGGTCTGACAAAAGCGAATTCGATCCCCCCCTCGATGGCTGCAGATTCCTCCACTTCGGCCCAAAGGAGACGGGTAAGTGACAAGCCTTACCTTCTTTTATCCTACTTTAGATTTCATCGTCGTGTGAAACGCAATAACGCGAAAGGGAGAACGTCGTTGACTGCCGCTTCGCCCATAATCGGGTGACGGCAAAAGTTCCTGATCTGTCCGCCGCTTATTTGACCACTTGCGAAGGATGTATTTGAAAAGCTATTTCCCGGGTAGCAAAACTGTTGCACTGATGTCCATTGAAAAAACTATTGTAAAAGCTTTATTGTTCGCTGCACACTAAGAAATAAGTTTTTCAACGAATTAATGTAAAGATTTTAAGTTCTTGACTCAGAAACGGTTCCGTGATGCAAAGAAATGAAGAGAAATGGCACCATGTGCAGTGAGAGATTCTTCTTGCCCGCTTGTACCCCGCTTTGTACAGCAGCCTGAATGATATTGCACTGTAAACGCGCGGGCACAGCCTAACATAGAACCAGGTCCCGCTCAAGGCACAGTTGGGTCTGGTAGTCTTTCGGGCAGTGTTGCCAACCTTCATAGGCAAACTTATGGATTCTAGATACTAAAATTATGGCATTGGCTTATAAATTATCGTACATTTCTGTAATTAGTTCAAAATAGTGTTAATAGAGGGCATTTGTAAGATATACTTTTAATCAAATTAATCTTAATATTAGATAGATTTTAAAATTGTGGAAAAACATAGAAATGGCAGAATTTTTATTATTTACCATTATGTAACTTTGTAATTAAAAAATACCCCTCTACCATTATAACTGTTGTAGATAAAAACTACTTTTACAAGTTTTATCAGTAAAGATCATGTTTATAAAAAATTCATAGTGGAATATTTAAGATGACTCTACATTTAAATTCACTATATATATATATATATATATATATATATATATATATATATATATATTATATATATATATATATATATATATATATATATCAATATTTTGTTGTTGCTCTTTATAGAGTTACAGTTAAATTACCTTCTCCTTTAATTCTCCATTAGTTTACTGTTGGTTTATCGTATAAATCAGGAAATTATCGTACAGTTTTTCAGAATTATGTCACATAATTTTGAGATTATTTTTCATCGTACAGAGTCATAAGTTATCGTACATATACGATAATTATCGTATGGTTGGTAACACTGCTTTCGGGGGACTCCCCCTACCCTCCTTTCAAGGTCATAAAAAATTAGTTTATAAAAGAGGATACAAACGAATATTTTTGGAGGAAATTTTCCATACCTTTGTAGTACAGTCGAACGCCAAAAATCAGTCTGTGCTCAAAAATGTACACTGAAACACTTGCAATGAAGTTTTTATATAAAAAATAAAATAAAATAGCATAAGATGAACAAATAATAGCTATTCGTAGATTTTAAGACAAAATTTATTAATTTTGAAAAAAATAATAAAAGTCTTAAACAAATAACAATTGTTTCAGAAATAGAATAAAAAGTGCTCCTATTTCTTTATAAGTGGCTGAAATTTTTAATTTATGACTCATTTATATTATATAATATATAAAATAAATGCTTTTTTCCTTTCCTACTTTGTTAATTATTTTCTTAATGATTCTTATTACAAATGTTGAAAGTAATAAACTGTTATTCTAGTATTAATTTCCTTTAACCCTTTAGTAGACAGTGAAAATCAAATGCTCTGTTTAAACTTTAAGTATTTTTTTTTTTATAAATAGGTCGTAGCATACATAAAGAAATTTAGGATGGGTTTCAGCCATTAAAGAAATATAATACTGGAACAACAGTTTATGACGTTCAACATTTATAATAGGAATCGTTAAGAACATAATTTACAAAATACGAAAAGGAAAAAAGCATTTATCTTATACGTTATATAATATAAATGAGTCATGAATTAAAAATTTCAGGTAGTTATAAAGAAATAGGAGCACTTTTGATTTTATTTCCGAAACTTAGATACAATTGTGATTTGGTTAAGCATTTTATTATTTTATTTTTTTCTCTTATTAATTTTGTCTTAGAATCTACGAATAGCTATTATATGTTATTCATACCTATGCTATTTTATTTTATTTTTTATATAAAAACTTCATTGCAAGTGTTATGGTAAATCCTCGAGGATATACAGATATTTGGCATTCCACTGTACTACAAAGGTATGTAAACATAAAAAAAATGAATATAAACTTTCCTCCAAAAATATTCGTTTGTATCCTCTTTTATAAACTAATTTTTTTTTGCCTTGAAAGGAGGGGGGGGGGCAAAAGACTACCAGGCCCAACTTTGCCTTGACCGGGCCCTGCCCAAGCCAACTTTGGTAAATTTTCGAACTTACTTTATATTGTTTCGTTTTTATGGTTCCGTGATGTTGCGATGTAAAAAAGTTTGGGAATCATGGACTTAAAACATCGTTCTTACAAATATAAGGCTGAAAACAATAACTGAAACTTTTCATTGAAAAACCAACTTTAAACATTAAAACTGTGTGGTCAGACAGACCTCGAACCCGCGTTATTATTAAAAAAGTACGCTGGATTCTTAAGTGGTTCCGCAGCGAAACCCACTTGTTAAACATATTTTTCTCTACTTTTATGGAGATATATTAATTTTTTCGTTTTTTTTATGTTTTTAACATTTTAAACCGACAACAGATAGTACCCCTACATTTAATTTACTTTCCCTTTGAAATATATGTATTTAAATTGCTAAACCTGGAAAGTCAGTAATTCGATTATGACCCCAAATAAAAATATGTATCCAAAATACACTTATAAATTGTTAAGCTATTCATTTATTATACTATTTAAAGGATATTTAAATTTTCTTCTTCCAAAATAATTAAAATTTAAAAAAAATATTATGGTCACGCTGTACAGGGGAGTAGATTTGACAGTTAAACCACTCCTCAAAATTTTAAGTATCCTCTAGCGCAAACCCCTCTAAAGAATGGAACAAAAATTTCATATATTTTACAATTATAAGATTGATTGATAACATTTATAAACTAATTTCATTAAATTGCAACGAATTTATGTTGGTGACCTTTAAAGGGTTAATGGCTGAAAACCATCATAAATTTCTTTAAATTTCTTTAAGTAATGAGTAAAAAAAGTGACTGGTGTCAATAAGTCAACTAGAGTGAATTTTAGACAAAACTGTCAAGATTTTAAACTGTTTTTATTTAATTTGGGAATAAGGTTTCACGAAATATTACTTGAAGAATGAACAAAAAACATTTTCAAATTTTGTCAGTTAAATTATTTAAACTTTAATAATTAAGTTTCCGATTTTAGGGGGACCAGGGCCTAGGCCCGTGCTTTAATTAGATCATTCTCACCCAGAAATTATTCTGAGTTCCATTTTCTGAAATATTTACTAATCAAACTGAAATGAATTTCTCGATTTTTTTTCTTATTTTATATTTATAAAAATCTACGAAAATAGAATAGTATAGAATCTGTGTAGAAGTGAATAACGATTCATCCCCGAGCGTGGACTCAAAACTCTAAATATTTGTTATGTAAGTAAATAACTGATAAGTAGAAAATGTTCGAAATATATATAAAAATAGTTGCCCCCGAACTATATAAGAAAGATCAAGAAACTCAATGATTCCATTACAGTTGGTCTATATGTTTTTCTAACTATATTTATTTTTCGATATTGTAATACTAGGCAGTGTGCCCGTGCTTCGCTGCGGTGAACTTAATGTATTACTTTTAAACAAAGATTTTTTTCCGTGCATAACTCTATAAATTCGTGACAGTTCAGTTCGAGTCATTGGCATATTTATATATTTCTATTATAAGCGTATTATAACAATATTCAGTTTTTATAATCGAATTTGTGTCTTATATTAAATTTACTCAAACTTTTTTTATGGTAAAATGTACGTTTAACCCTAAATTACATGACTGTATTACTACTGTACGTTGATTAGCAACGTTGATAGATCTTGCCATATTACGTGGTAGAATAGGAAGCAGAGGTTTTGTCAGCAACAGTGCTAATTTTGTTGGTGTTAATAAATGTTGTCCAAACCACATGGTTTTGTATGAAACAGAATCACACATTCTTATTGACAACCCTATGAATATGAAGATAACTATATAAAATGATAGGTTTTTATTTGCCCATGAGAGTCACAGAAATTTATACTTTTTGTTGTTAGGATATTGTTGATAAACATTTCACTGTAACGTAAAAATGAACCTAGAATTTAATTTAAAATGAGTTCCTATATAAAAATGCTATAATTTGCGTCACATAGAAATTAAAGTGAATCATTTTATATCTCCATTTCCAGGTCAAATCGAACGGATATTACGCAGACGATGTTTCAATAATATAAAATAAGAAATGAATAAATCAGATAATTAAAGTAATGACGTCATAATGATAAAAAATATCGTTTTCATCTATTTATTATGCGATAAATTGAAACTTTGAATCTCCTGCTTTTAACCGAGGAAAACTGCGTTTAAAACAATTACTTGGAATGACGTCACATTGCTAGAAATATTGCTTCTTTCACTTAGTTAGGATGCGATAAATTAAAAAATTAATCGTTTGCGTTTAACCGGGGATAATAATGCTTGGAATAATGACATGAAACGATCGAAAAAGGGGGAAGGAATGGATTTCGAACGTTAAAAATTTACGAAAACCTTCCCAGGAATATACCTAAGAATTTCCCAAATTTTCACGGCGATGGGATGCATGGTTTCTGAGTCTATCGAGTACACACAGACAGACACAAATTCACTTATATATATATATATATATATATATATATATTACTCATTTTTCTCATTTGTTATAATGTCTGTATAAAACGGAATCAATACCATTGCGTAAGAATTCAGCGTATTTTGTGAATAATAACGTGGGTTCGAGGTCTGTCTGGCCCCGCAGTTCTAATGTTTAAAGTTGGTTTTTCAATGAGAAGTTTCAGTTATTGTTTTTAGCCTTATATTTGTAAGAACAATGTTTTAAGTCCATGATTCCCAAACTTTTTTACATCGCAACATCCCGGAAGCATAAAAACGAAACAATATAAAGTAGTTTCGAAAATTTACCAAAGTTGGCTTGGACAGGGCTCGATCACGGCAAAGTTGGGCCCAGGGCCTGGTAGTCTTTCGGGGCAACCCCTACCTTCCTTTCAAGGGAAAAAAAATTAGTTTATAAAAGAGAATAAAAACGAATATTTTTGGAGGAAAGTTTACGTTCATTTTTTTATGTTTCCATCCCTTTGTAGTACAGTCAAATGCCAAATATCTGTATATCCTCGAGGATTTACCGTAATACTTGCAATTTAATTTTTATATAAAAAATAAAATAAAATAGCATAGGTATGATTAACATATAATAGCTATTCGTAGATTCTAAGACAAAATGAATAAGAGAAAAAAATAATAAAATTCTTAAACAAATAACAATTGTATCTAAGTTTCAGAAATAGAATAAAAAGTACTCCTATTTCTTTATAACTGGCTGAAATGTTTAATTTATGATTCATTCATATTCTATAAGATAAATGCTTTTTTTACTTTCGTATTTTGTAAATTATTTTCTTAATGATTTACATTATAACTGTTGAACGTCATAAACTGTCATTCCAGTATTAGGTTCCTTTAATGACGGCAAACCATCATAAATTAACTGAATTCTCATTCGATGGCTCATGAGATTTCCGAGCATTCATTAACGAAATCCATCAGGGCGTATTCGTCTATTCAGTCCGATTGTCAAGACGTCACGCTATTGTCCAGGTACAGGTGTACTACGATCAGCTGTTTCGGCGCGTGCTCGGACAAAGGGGAGTCTTCACACTACTTTAAGTTTATTGTTCGTCAGATGGTAGGGTGCTGCACTTCGGAGTTGATGTGTTTGAATCCCG